>JAREIK010014790.1:0-11793 GCA_029783825.1 Sapria himalayana
CCATGGTATGCTGATATTGTGAATTACTTAGCTTGTGGAGTAATTCCTTCTGAATTCAGCCACCAACAAAAAGAAAGCTCAGGACTGACAGCAGGTATTATATCTGGGATGATCACTATTATTTAGGAGGGGAGCTGATATGATTATAAGAAGATGTGTGCCAGAGAGTGAAAAAAGCAGAATTATGAATGAATGCCATGCATCACCATATGGGGGGCATTTTTCTGGAGAAGAACAACTCATAAGATACTCAATCAGGATTTTATTGGCCAACTGTTTTCAGGGACTGTACTGAATGGTCAAATTAAGTGATAGATGCCAAAGATGGAAATATCAGCAGCATAAATGAAATGCCCCTACGAGGCATATTGTGGTGCAAATTTTTGATGTATGGGGGATAGATTTTATGGGACCCTTTCCACAATCATTTGGAAATCTGTATATACTGCTAGCAGTGGATTATGTTTCTAAATGGGTGGAAGCAATAGCTTGCCCAAGGAATGATGTTAATACAGTTGTGAGTTTCCTGCAAAAGAACATATTGAGCAGATTTGGAAACACCCAGGACTATTATCAGTGATGGGGGAAGTCATTTTGCAAACAAAATATTTGCAAAGCTAATGAGCAGGTATGGGATCAAACATATAATGAGCCTAGCTTATCATCCCCAGACTAATGGGCAAGCAGAGATTTCCAACTAGGGAGATTAAACGGATCCTGGAAAAGACTGTAAGTTCAAGCAGGAAGGATTGGTCTTCCAAACTTGATGATGCACTTTGGGCTTACAGGACTGCATTCAAAACTCCCATTGGAATGTCCCCATACAGAGTTGTTTTTGGCAAGCCATGTCACCTCCCTCTTGAATTGGAATACAAGGCTATGTGGGCCATCAAGAAGCTGAATTTCGATTTCAAAATGGCAAAGGAAGAGAGATTGCTTCAATTGAATGAACTGGAAGAACTGAGAAATGAAGCCTATGATAATGCTAAGATATACAAAGACAAGACAAAGAAATGGCATGATCAAGGATTCTTAGGAAAGAATTCAGAGAAGGGGATCAAGTTCTGTTATTTAACTCCAGATTAAGATTGTTCCCTAGGAAAATTGAAATCAAGGTGGAGTGGACCATATACCGTAGTGTCAAGCACTGCATTTCGAGCAGTGACACTAAAGACTGATGCTGGGGGAAGAAATTTAAAGTCAATGGACAAAGACTGAAGCATTATCAAAGCAGGGAGGAAAGAAAGGAAGAGCTCCAACTGGTTCATTAAGAAGAAAGAAAGAATCAAAACAGCAAGTCCAGCTAAGGACTCAAAACTGAAGCAATTGATGAGAGGCAACCCATAGAGATTTTAGTTTCTGAATTTAATTTCTATTTTTAGACTTTGATTTTATATAATTCACATTGATTTTTTTTTTTTTTTAGTTTTCATAATGATTAGTTAGTACTTGAGGAGTTAATTTTTGTTTAATGAAATCCTTCCTGTAAATGTTGTAGAGTACTTATGCAGAAACGGCTCAAGCAAGAAGGAATAAACTCCAGTACAACTCCAGCAACTTGCAGAAGAGAACGACAGGAAAAAAGGGAGCATTCCTTTCCCTATATAAATTCTGTGAAATTTGATAGTATACATGTTTGAATTGCTGTGTAGAAATGGTTTATTTGATGATGAGAATCTGCTAATTAATCAAGATTGGAAAAACTGTCTGTTCATTAAATTTGGGGCAATTGCAGATTAGGTCACGACAGAAACTGATGTCGCAACAGAAGTTAATGTCGTGACTTAGTCAATGCTGAAGGAAGAACTAGGCTGAAGTCGTGACCAAAAGTTCTGTTGTGAAAGAAATTGAGGTCGCGACAGAAATTTTGGGTCGCGACAACTTAACAATGTCCTGAGATGCCTGATGTCGCAACCTTAGGAGGACTTGTCCTCCCACGGTTAATTTGTGTCACGACAAACAATAATATGTCGCGACAAAGAGGGTAAATTGCCAGCTGGGCAGTTTTTAATTTTGCCCTAAATTTAATGACAGCGCACATTCTCAGCCTGAAGTTAGGACGAGACGAGCGAAATTAAACAGAGTAATAAATAGTGATTAATGCAGAAACATAAATTTTAATTCTAATTGAACCAATGTGTTTGATACACTCAGTTTCGAGGGGAATAATCCGAGGGAAATTAATAAGTTCAATGAAAAACTTTCAAAATTCTCTATCAAAAACTACGAACCTCTGTTAGGAATTACCAGAAGAGCAAGGTTCGAGGAATCTCACTTAATCCACTCATTGTAAATATAAAAAAGGAATAAATGGTTGTTCCTCCCAAGAAACGAAAAGCACTATAAAAGGATGGGAGAACAACGCTGTGTAAAAACGAACAAAGAAAATGGAGAGAAGGGAGAATGAGAGAAAAGAGGAGCTTCAAGGGTTTGAACACAGGTTTTATGGAATGAATGGAGTCGGAAAACAAATAAATTCCATTCGTTATTCCATAAAACGCTGTGTAATAAAGAGAATGGTTGATGGAAGGGGAATATGGATTAGTTAGAATCCCATCAACCAAGAAGCTCCAAAGAAAAAGGGAGAGGGCAACCCCAATTTGTTGCACAACCTTGTTAAGAGCCGAATCACTCTTAGAGGAGCTCAAGGTCTGGTGAGCCAAATTTTGAAGCGGGAGCTGCAACCTTCTGAAGAATATATAGGGATTTAGATCAAGAAATAAAGGGTTTTTCTCGAACTTAGATACAGTGTAACTGTAAGAAAACAGATTGTAATAGATCGAAATGTTTTGATATTTGAATAGATTTCCTTAGGATTTGCAAATTGGTTGTTCATAATATATGAATTTTATTTCTGTTTCATTTTAGTTTCTGATTTGGGAATCAATTTAATAATTCTATTCAATGCAGAATAAGAGCCAATGACAGGCAATTTAATTGAAACATAAATTGCGATATTAGTTTGAATTTTGCTGATAAGTCCAGGATAAGGAAGGTTATACGATTGAAGGAACAAAACAATTTTCTTGAGTTTGTTGTATGAACAGTGAGTCAAGGAACCTGTTGGAAATAACATCATCTAAATTCTCATCCACTGATATGAGTCAAGAAAATCCTCAGGGTTAGTCACAGTTAATCAACCCAATTTCTAGAACTTGTTAGATTAGTGATCAAGGCGAAATCCTAGGTGATACAATCAACAGGAAATGATGCAGGCCATCCTTGGAGAGTTTGAGCCATTCTAGCCATCCCTATTCATATGCTAATGCATACACTTCAGTTCCAGAAATTGAGCCAAAACAAGCCCTATTTTCAAAATAAACCAATGGAGACCCTAACCCATCCTAAAGAATCAATCCTCCAAAGAACCTGTGATTACCAAAGAATTCAAAGAGAGAGGAAGAAATGAAGTTTGGGGGAGTGTAAAGTTTTTTTGAGGAACTCAAGGAGAAAATACAGAAAAAGGGAATGAAGAGAAAAAGATCTACATCAGAAAATACAGCGGAAAAGAAAGCTCAAGGGAATAGGTTTTGTCTTGTGGCCTGACTCTCTTGAACAATTAAGTTCTTAGGGGTGTTTCAACACCTAGTACCCTAATGCCATCTGGTATGGGAGTTACTAACCCAAAGTTCGCTAAGAGTGTTAGAAAGCCTAATAAGACAAAACATTGCACTATTCCTGAATGGTGACAGAAAAAGAAAATCCCCCAGTTTGAATTATGAATGAGAAATGGGAGCATACAGTTTTGAATAGAAGAAAATCAAGGTGGTATCCCAAACACGAAGTTTGGGGGAGTTTATTAAGGAAATTACAAGGAGAAAAAGGGGACAGCAGATGAGTAAGAAAGGAAAAAGGAGTATTGGTAATCTTAACCTAAAAATTCCATCCATCCTACCCCTTACCCAAGCCTAACATTACAAGCCCAAAAGACCTGATTGATCTTGAAGGTTGTAATCACCTACATTAGTGGAGATCAATATGAACAACAAGCCTATGGAATTTGGAAAATCAGGAAAAGATCAAACTGTGAACATCCTCTAAGGGTTAATTGACTCATTAAGAAAATGAGAAAGAAAACCAACTTACATTTCAGCAGAATCAATTAACTATACTGTTTGTAAAACAAATTCAACAATTTAGTTATGTACACCTGATTGAGTAGAAACTAACCTTTATCTGGACTTGAAGCTGAATACACAGAAACGAATGCAATTTTAGTTTTTCAATTAAATTGGTTGCAACTGCAAAACAGAACAGAAAAATGTCCTTTTGTTTGAGGACAAACAAATCTTTCTTTTCTTTGCTTGGGGACAAGCAAAATTTTAAGTTTGGGGGAGTTTGATGAGCTTAAAAGTCATCTATTTTCAGTCCATTTTTCTGATTGATTTTTATATAAAAAGACTGATTTATATGCAAGAATATGGAATAAACTTCACCAAACTGCTGTGCAGCAGGGAATTCAAAAGAAAGCAGAATTTGAAGTAAAAGAAGCAGAATGTGGCTGAGCAGTACTGATATAATTGGCTGAAGGAAGTTGCAGCAGGAGAAGCGCAAAAGGATTAAAGAATTTGATGTCATGAAGCTTTTACAGAAATCAAAATGCATATTCAGGTTGCAACTACAAAGCTCCAGTCGCAAATGAAGCGTAATTGAAGACAAAACGAGCTGGGCGTGAAAGAAACTCAAAGGCAAGCAACCAGGAATTGATGAAGAAGAAGACATGATGTCGCGACATCCTTCAGAGGTCGCGACAGAATTAAACCCAGTACAGTGGACAATGAGGTCGCGACACCAAAAAGAAGTTGCTACAGAAGATAAACAATTGACTGAACATTTATGTCGCGACATCTGGAATGCAGTCGCGACATCAACACTGAATCGGAAGCAGTCGCGACATCAGCTTGCAAGGAAACTAAGGTCGCTAGAAATCAAGCTGTCGCGACATCAACTACACAGAAAGGAAGTCGCTACATCACTCAGCAGTCGCGACAACAGATGTAAGAAAAGAAGGTCGCGACAACACCTGGTTGTCGCGACATCAATTGCAAAGACTTGAGGTCGCGACATCATTAAACAGTCGCGACAACAGAAGCAAGGAACAGAGGTCGCGACATCAAAAAGAGGTCGCGACATCCGCTGCAAAGACCAGAAGGTCGCGACAACATTGAGCTGTCGCGACATCAAATACAAAGAGGTAAGGTCGCGACGTCAGTAAGCTGTCGCGACATCAGTTCCAAAGAAAAGAGGTCGCGACGTCATCAAGCTGTCGCGACATCATTTCCACCAAAGACATGTCGCGACCAAACAAAGACTCTGCGACATGACTGAAGACAACAGAGGTCGCGACAAGAATTGATGTCGCGACATCAACAACCAACTGGGCCATTTTAAACTGCAGTCCAAAAAGAAGTGCATCGAAATTAGGGCCCAACTTCAGAACCCTATAAATATGTAGCTGCTACTGAAGGAAAGCAGCTCGGAGGCGACTTGAAAGAGAGATCTGGGTTGCTGAAGGCTCCTGTATTTTAATTTTCTTTTATTTTTTTTAGATTAGTTCGTATTTTTGTTTTAAATTTGGATCTGAACGTTAGCTGTTAAAGTTTAGCTGAATGCAAATTTATATTTCTTCAAATTACTGTCTGGTTCTTTGAATTCCAGACGAATTTTGGATTTCGAACTACCAGTTTCCTCATTACAGTGGTTTCTTGATCAGCAAGCCAATGTATGGTGTAATCAGTAATTTAGAAACCCAGCTTCCATTGAAATGACTCTATCGTCAGAAATTATCTTTCCTGCAGAATTTTATTCTTCGATGGTGAACTTCAGTTTGTAAATCTACTTGCTGGTTTTGTTTGTTTCGTGGAATTGATCCCAATATCAGTGTCGCCTACCCATAAACGGATTGTCTCGAGCTCTGATTTCCAGGAGGCCCTCTGAGTGACACAGGGAAGGCATTCCTGAGAGTAATGAGCAATTCGTGGACGGTATGCGAACCTGCTATTGGTGATTTAATGTGCTCTGTGTGAATAAATTAATAAATCCTCTTTTCACTTGGAGACGAGAATGAGTTGAACGATTTATCAATTTAAACATGCAGAGAGTTCGCCTCGATTCGAATAGTAAATTCAATCCCGTGTTAGCAAGGATCTAATCAAGGAAAGAATAAGCTGTTCTAATTTTGAGGACGAGAAACCAGTATAGTGTAAATCTGTGCAATGACTAAAGGTTAGGAGCTCAGGTTTACAGTCCAGGTTGTGGGTATGAAGTATTGAAAAAGAAAAATACCCAGAACAAGGCGACCCAGATTAAAGGTAGTTATCTAACCCACTGTCTTCGAAAGAAACAGTCAAGGTTAGATAATGAATAGTGGAATTTGGAGAGATCCAGTTGCACTTTCATATTCCTTGGACTAGTTTTAAATCTGTGGTTCATGAAGCAAAATTACAGTGAAATCTGAAGGAATTGATGTTTCACAATAGTTTTATTTTCAATTGGCTCTTTGCAGACAACTGTTCAATCTAAATTTATTATTTTATTATTTCAGCATTCAATTCATTTGTTATTAATTCAATTCTTTTTAATTTTTTTCATTATTTTAAGGCTTTCAAAACAAATTCAAATTGTCTATCATTGTCCAAATAGTATAGAGCTTGATTAGTCAGGGTAGTTGATTGAAAATTCTTGAGATCTCTGTGGGATCGATATCTGGACTAAAATCCACTTTATTACTTGTTCGACCTGTGCACTTGCAGAATCATGGATCAAAACCAGGAAGAAATTTATCCAGCATTAAGGAAACCATTTTTAATCAGTATACTTGTAAAGAAAAATCACGAACAAGTTTTTGGCGCCGTTGCCGGGGATTAGACAATAGTCCTTTGGTAATAGTGTCATAAATTTGTATATATATCTTTTGGTCCACGAACAAGTTTTTGGCGCCGTTGCCGGGGATTAGACAATAGTCCTTTGGTAATAGTGTCATAAATTTGTATATATATCTTTTGGTCCACGAACAATGAACATGGCTATGTCATTGTATGTTTGTACGTAGATGACATGCTGATTGTCGGTAGTGATGATAAGATGATTACATCTACCAAAAACATGTTGAATTCAAGATTTAACATGAAAGACATGGGACTTGCTGATGTTATTTTGGGAATAAAAATCAAAAGAACATCAGATGGACTCGTGCTAAGTCAGTCACACTATGTTGACAATATTCTTGGGAAGTTTGATAAGGATAAATCTGGTATAGCCAGAACACCGGTAGATGTAACTCTACACTTTTCCAATAATAAAGGAGAGAGTGTTGCTCAAGTAGAATACTCTAGGGTGATAGGGAGTCTAATGTACTTAATGAGTTGTACAAGACCAGACATAGCCTATGCAGTTAATAAACTGAGTTGGTACACGAGCAATCCTAGAGTTATGCATTGGCAAGGAATAATGAGAGTATTAAAATACTTACGATTCACTCGTGACTATGGGCTGCACTACACAAGATATCCTGCTGTACTTGAAGGTTACAGTGATGCTAATTGGATATCTAATGTTAAAGACTCAAAATCCCATAGTGGTTATGTCTTTACACTGGGAGGTGCAGCGGTATCATGGAAATCCTCAAAACAGACGGTTATTGCCATATCCACAATGGAATCTGAGTTTATAGCACTAGACAAATGTGGGGAAGAGGCAGAATGGCTACGCCACTTCCTAGAGGACATTCCAAGGTGGCCAAAGCCAGTGCCTCCAATATGCATACATTGTGACAGTCAATCTGCTATTGGTAGAGCACAAAATAGTATGTATAATGGTAAGTCTAGACATATCCGTCGTAGACACAATACCATTAAACAACAACTCTCAACTGGGGTTATCTCTATAGATTATGTAAAATCTAAGGATAACATTGCGGATCCGCTAACCAAAGGGTTAAACTAGAGAGTTGGTTGAAAAGTCATCGAAGGGAATGGACTAAAGCCCGTAAAAGAATAAGTCGATGCAATGGATACCCAACCTAGCTGACTGGAGATCCCAAGATCTAGGTTCAAAGGGACAACCAAATTGTAAAGACTTTGATACAATCACTGTGGGGATATTATCGTGTCCATTCCTATGATGAACAGTGATGCTCATAAGAAGGTTAAGCTATGCTTTTAATGATCTCTAAGCATTGCGAAGAGTAACATGAGCTACTCTTAATTTACAGAGAGATCACCTATGTAAGAGTGAAGTGGGGCCGCTTCAGAGGGAATTGAATAGGGCACAATTCCTATTAAACTCTTACAGAACCAGGCGCATGTCCATGGCCAAAATGGACATAAAAGTGAGAACTGAACTGTGTTTGGAAGATTCCTGTGTGAGATATGTCATCGTCTACACAAATGGCAGAATAGTTCAAGGACATCGTGTCTACTGTTTAGCTAGTAGAGTAAACATATTTTCACAAGGGAAGGTTCAAAGGGTAACACCTACCTCTCCTATGCAAGTTTCAACCGTTGCTTCTATCACCATGTCTGTCTCGCCTTTAGTCATCAATTTCGTTCATGTGGGGAATTGTTGGATATAGTGAATGAAATGGATGACATTCAATGAATAATTAATTTCGGAATTATAAGAGTTTCACTGAATAATTCTTTGTTCATAATTCTATGGATTTCAGTTATATGGAATAATTGACACTCAATGAATGAGATTAATGACATTCAATGAATAATTAATTTCGGAATTCTAAGGGTTTGGGAAGCCAAAAGGTTCGGCATTCCAAAAGGTCAAGTCTCTCCTTTATATAAAGGTTGTCGGGGTATTTCAGGAAGAACAGTACAAAAAAGAGGTGATCGAGTCTCGAGTTTTCCTTCCTTCGTCCTTTTGTCGGTGATAGTGCAAACACATCATCAGTTCGCCGGAGTGGCGACAAAGTGCTTTTGTCGACCATTCGACACCCGTTTTATCCTGGGAAGACAGACGCCCTTGGAATCTCAAAGCACCAACGGAGAAGGCGAATTTGTCTTAAGGAAATTGTGAATTTCACAAGACTCGGTTGTTTCTCCAACTTGGTTATATTCTCCTCTTTCTTATTGATTTAATTTATTTTGGTTTTTCTTGAATAACCATTATTTTGCAGCATTAAGTGTATGTTGCTTGGAATGTCCAAACATTTGGTTTATGCTTTCTCAGGTTTCTACAACAAGTAGATATTTTGTTGGTTTTATTTATTCTTTCTTATATTTACATGGGCGTGTTGAGGTGTGGGTAAGCAGGGTAGTTTTGAGATTTTTAATTTTTTATGTGCTTCTTGTTAATTTTAAATGTTGTTATTAGTTTTTGGTTTAATTGGATCCTTGTGGACCTTCTATTAAATAAGAGGGTCCACTCGCATAATTCTCCCTTTTAAATTATATAATCTTACTCATGATATTTTTTTTAAATCTAATAATACTAGATTTAAATTTTTATGTCCTTATTGTTAATTTTAAATTTTGTTATGAGTTTTGAGTTTAATTTTGATATTTTTGTATACCTTTTGTTAAATAAGAGGATCCACTCGCATAATTCCCCTTTTAAATTATATAATCTTACTCATGATATTTTTTTTAAATCTAATAATACTAGAGCAATAATCTTGCTCGGGCAATTCTAGGATGGCAGTTACACTGAAAATCCTGAGCCGTGGATAATGTACACCGCACGTGGATCAAGAAGAAGCATGTCTTAGATCTTTCTAGCACTACCAAGCAACCCAACCGTGACAGTTATATCCCGCTGGACGGAAACCAAGCTTCATTTGTCCCGTCTACATCGTTTATTATCTAAGAGAAAAAACTTCTATGTCTTAAGTTTTGAATTGATGCTATACATATACATATATAATATTTGTTTTGATGGCAACTTATGGATTGGCGAACAGGGCGGAGTCAGAATTTGATTTTAGTAGGGCATGTTTAAGTTGTATAAGTTTGATAAGCATTAATAAATGAGAGTTATAGTTCAATAATAATTCATTTTTTATGGGGACAAAACCATACTTTTGGGTTTGAGTCTCCTTAAGCTTTTGGACAAATTTACCGTGGGCAGGTGCCCCGACTAAGTCTAAAATAGATCCGGCCCTGTTGGTGAAAGACTAGCTTGCAGTAGTGTGAATTTGGATATAGATGGTTAGGATGGGGTTATATAATTTATGTGCCCATTTTTATGATGAAATTTGTTGGCATCTCAACGTCAAAAACTACCATAGAGCACCGCTTTTATTTTACCGATTCTCTTTCTCCTGTCAGCCTCATGTGACAAGGGCCTCTTTGGTTCAACTTATAGCTAGTGTTGATAACTAGTAGCTGGTGTTGGTAGCTGATTATAAATTATTGTTTGATAAAGTAACTGATAGTTAGTAGTTGATTGAAGGTAAATGTGACGCTCCAAAACCTAGGGGTCTCGTTGACCAACCATCAACCTGCGGAATACCTATGGGTATCGCATATCTCGATACCACACTATCGTGTCTCATTCATCGAGACTCATTTATGAGTAAAAGTAGCCCCATCGGGCCCTTTCAACCATACTCAAAATATTACCAAGACTATGTCACAATAGTCCTTAAGAGTTTATTACAACACTCTTATACAAAATCATATATTAAAACTATTTTGTTCTAATATATTTTACAAAATGAATATCAAGGCCACATGTCGGCCTTCTTCACAATTACTGCCTCGGATGAGCGTCCGTCCACCGGTGTCTGTCCTGCACCTGAAATGTTTTTCCCATAAAGGGTGAGCCACGCCCAGTAGAGATAACTCCTACAGAGGCTACTCTCCACCTAAGTGCACATGTAATGGTCGCACACTCACCACAATCATTCCATGTAAAATGTAATTTCTACCATGGAATCCTACATGCCATGAAATGAGATGTGACTCAATCATGTACCATGCCCCGAGTCCTCACCGACTCCCTCCACACAATGCACAGGCCAATGTGTGATAAACCATCATTGATGTTCTCATCCAATGATCATTTTCCAAAACAAAATTCTTTTGTTTTATAAACCAAAACCCATTGGATATTGTACCTCAATGATCTTTTTATTAACAAAACATGTGTCTTTTGTGTGGTAGGCGAATTTTCGGGGTCTCACCGTAGGCTTCGCACGCCTTCCTACACTTTCACGGCTTTCACCTTTGGACACATATGTATAACCAAAAATACTGGGGCTTTCACCTACGGGGGTATCTATCCCTGCTTGCTACTACCTGACACAAGTTTTCATGCTCTTGCGAACAGTGGAACTCCGCTGAACTTCGTTCAACGGTACATATCCACTCATTAACCACCAAGGATGGTGTGTGATGACACTATTTCATATTCTGCGAACAGCGAACTCCGCTGAACTTCGTTCAACGTATCGAGCCCACTCATCAACCACCAAGATGGTAGTGTGATGACACTATGCACTTACACCCATTCAATGCGATGTCCCCGTGCATATGCAATGTATGCACCATTGCCTATTTGTATCAGTGTCACATATATGATGAATGCTATATGGACAATTTTATCAAACATGCATATCACCAATGCATCCTAGGCAATTATATCAAACATGCATATAATTTCCCTACACTAACTCATTCATGTCAATGTATCACCCAGCATATATCAACATCTCATACTAATCATTACTTAATCAAGTAAGGAAGCACTTTATCCTCTAAGCTAAATTATGACATAACATGTCCACAAAATAGCCTATAAACATGCCATGTAATGGGCATGTCCACACATATCAAATTTCAA
>JAREIK010014791.1:0-110074 GCA_029783825.1 Sapria himalayana
AATAATAATAATAATAATAAATTTTATCTTTATTTATATTCATTATAATTTTAAATATTCATTTTAATTAGTTTTTAGTTTATTTTTAAGAAATATTAATTACAAAATATATAATGAGTGAGACATATAATTTAAATATATATTTTTTTATGAAAAAAATAAGCTTATAAAAAAAGTAATATAATTTATTTTTATTTTGAATTATTTTGGTTTCTGCAAATATATTTTAATTAATATCTATCTTATTAATAATTGTTTATTAATTTATTTTTCTATCATTATAATAATATATATTAATAAAATTTTTTATATTAAATTTACATCAAATATAATTATTATGATTATTATAACTAAGTATTGCATTCATATTTTAGAAAGATTAAAAAATTATTATATTTTCAAAGGCAATAAACTTTCGAAATCACGAAAATTCATAAAAATAAATTTTTTGTAATTTCATTGATTAAATAAAACCTATAAACACCTAAATGTGCAAACATATAAAGCAATAAACTATTTAACCCCAAAACCACAAAAAACTTAAACCATTAAATAGGTATACCCAAAATAATAAATCATAAATCTTTTTTTATTAGTATACATTATAATTTTAAATATTCATTTTAATTATTTATCAATTTTTTATAGAAATATTAATTACAAAATAAATTATTAGTGAGACAGATATAATTTAAATAATTTATTTTTCATCAAAAAAATATATATGCTTATAAAATGAGTCAAAATTTTTAAAATAAAAAATTATTATTTAGTAATATATATTATTTTGATTTGGAATCATCTTAGATTCTACATTTATATTTTAATTTATATCATTCTTATTAATACTAGTTTATTAATTTATTTATTCATCATTATTATAATATCTATTAATAAAATTATTTATATGTTGTTTACATTATATAAAATTATTAAGATTATTATAAATAAATATTATATTCACATTTAAAAAAATTTAAAATTATTATATTTTCTAAGGTTACAACCTTCAAAAATTATAAAAATTCAAAAAATTCAATTTTTTTGTTTTTTAATTCTTTTTATAATAACTATAAATCACTAAAGGTCTAAACACTTAAATCACTAAACTCCTAAACCCAAAAACACCTAAATACTTAAGCCATTAAACTAGTATATCCTGAATAATAAATAATAAATCTCAATTTTATTTGATTTAATTATCTATTTTAAATAATTATTTTAATTATTTATTAGTTTATTATTATAGATTTATAAATTACAAAATAAATTAAGATTAACCAAATAAATTTATAAAATTTATTTATAATAACAAAAATATAAAATTATAATAAGCAATACATTAAAAAAATTATTATTAAGTAATATATTTTACTTTGATTTTGAATAAATTTAGATTTTGCAAATATATTTTAAATAATATCTATCTTATTAATAATAGTTTATTAAATTTTTTTGATAATTATTATAATATCTAGAATTGTAATTATTTATATTGAATTTAAATGACTTATAATTATTAAGATTATCATAACTAAATATTATATTTACATTTGAAAAAAATTTAAAAATTATTATATTTGAAAAGGTTATAACCTTCAAAAATTTAAAAATAATAAAAATAAATTTTTTGTTATATCATTGTTTAAATAAAACTTATATACCACTAAATGCCTAAACACTTAAACCTCTAAACTTTTAAACCCAAAGCCCCTATATACTTAAAGCATTAAACTCATAAACCTAAAATATAATTTAAATAATATATTAAAATATTAATTACAATATAAAATATGAGTGATACAAATATAATTTAAATAATATATTTTTAATAAAAAAAATAAGTTATAAAAAGAAGAAAAACTAAAAAAAATTATCATTTAGTATTAAATTTTACTTGGATTTTGAATATTTTAAGCTTTTGCAATTATATTTTATTTATTTCCATCATAATAATAATAACATATAAATTTATTTTTTGATAATCGATATCATATCTATGAATAAAATTATTTATTTTTAGTTTATATAATATATAATTATAATGATTATAATTACTAAATATCGTATTCACATTTTTAAAAAACTTTAAAATTATTATATTTTCAAAGGTTATAACCATTGAAAATGTAAAAAAATATCAAAAATAATTTTTTTGTTATTTCATTGTTTAAAAAAAACATTTAAACCTCTAATTGCCTAAAAACATAAATCACTAAACTCATAAATGAAAAAACCTTTAAATACTTAAAATATTAAACTGGTATACAAAATAATTCATAAATCTCATTTTAATTTTTATTCAATATAATTTTAAATTTTTATTTTAATTATTTATTAGTTTATTTTTATTGAAATATTAATTACAAAATAAATTATTAGTGAGATAGATATAATTTAAATTAAACTAGTTTACCCTAAATAATAAAGAATAAATCTCATTCTTTTCGATATAATTTTAATTATTTATTTGTTTATTTATATATAAATATTAATTAAAAAATAAATTATGAGATAGACAAATATAATTTATATAAATTATTTTTCATCAAAAAAAATATTGATAAAATAATCAAAAGAAATAAATATTAAAAACAAAAAATTATTATATAGTAATATAATTTGCTTTGCTTCTGAATCATTATAGGTTTTGTAATTATATTTTAATTGATATCTATCTTATAAATAATAGATTATTTATTTTTTGATCATTATTAGAATATTTATCAATAATATTGTTTATATTGAATATATATGATATATAAATATAATGATTATTATAACTAAATATTGAATTCACATTTGAAAAAAATTTAAAAATTATTAAATTTTCAACGGTTATAAACTTTGAAAATATAAAAAAATAATAAAAATAAATATTTTGTTATTTTAATTTTTAAATAAAACTTATAAATCACTAAATGCATACACAGTTAAATCAATAAACACTTAAAGCCCGTAATGCCTAAATACATAAACCATTAAACCGCTATTTACTACTTAATAATTAAGAAATCTAATTTTTATTTCAATTTATTATAATTTTAAAAACTCATTTTAATTATTTATTAGATTATTTTTATATAAATATTTATTACAAAATAAATTATGAGTGCGACAAATATAATTTAAATAATTTATTTTTAATCAAAAAAATATATACGCTTATAAAAGAAGTAAAAATTTAAAAATTAAAAATTATTATACAATAATATTTTTTACTTTAATTTTAAATCAATTTGGGTTTTGTAAATATTGTTTAATTAAAATCTATCTTATTATTAATAGTTTATTAATTTAATTTTTGATCATTATTATAATATCTATCAATAAAAATGTTTATATATAATTTATATGATATATAATTATTAAAATTATTATAACGAAATATTGTATTCACATTTCAAAAAATTTTAAATATTATTATATTTTCAAAGGTTATAACCTATGAAACTGAGAAAAAATTACAAAATTTTTTTATGTTATTTTATTGATTAAATAAAACCTATAAACCACTAAATGCCTAAAAACATGAATCGTTAACACCTATACGACAAAACCTCTAAATACTTAAACTATTAAATTGGTATACATTAATAATAAATCATAAATCTCATTTTAATTTTTATTTAGTATAATTTTAAATTTTTATTTTAATTATTTATCAGTTTATTTTTATAGAAATATTAATTACAAAATATATTATTAGTGACACAGATATAATTTAAATTAAACCATTATACCCTAAATAATAAATAATAAATCTCATTTTTTTTCATTATAATTTTAAATATTCATTTTAATTATTAATTTGTTTATTTTTATATAAATATTAATTAATAAATAAATTATGAGTTAGACAAATAAAATTTATGTAAATTATTTTTAATCAAAAAAATATAGATAAACATTTTAAAATAAAAAAAAATTACAAAACAAAAAATTATTATATAGTAATATATTTTGGTTTGGTTATGAATCATTTTATGTTTTGTAATTATATTTTAATTGATATCTATCTTATTAATAATAGATTATTAATTTATTTTTTTATCATTATTAGAATATTAATCACTAAAATTGTTTATATTGAATTTATATGATATATAAATATAATGATTATTATAACTAAATATTGAAATCGCTTTTGAAAAAAATTTAAAAATTATTATATTTTCAAAGATTTATATTGAAATAGATTATTATAACCTTTGAAAATATCATAAAATAATAAAAATAAATTATTTGTTATTTTATTATTTAAATAAAACCTATAAACCACTAAATGCATACACAATTAAATCAATATACTCTTAAACCTAGTAATACCTAAAAACTTAAACCATTAAACCACTATATAATACATAATAATTAATAAATCTAATTTTTCTTTTTATTTATTATAATTTTAAATATTAATTTAATTATTTAATAGTTTATTTTTATAAAATATTTATTACAAAATAAATTATGAGTAAGACAAATATAATTTAAATAATTTATTTTTAATCAAAAAATATATACACGCTTATAAAAGAACTAAAATTTAAAAATTTAAAATTATTATCCATTAATATATTTTACTTTAATTTTGAATCAATTTGGGTTTAGTAAATATTTTTTAATTAATATCGATCTTATTATTAATAGTTTATTAATTTAATTTTTGATCAGTATTATAATAACTATCAATAAAATTGTTTATATTGATTTTATATGATGTATGATTATTAATAATATTATAACTATATATTGTATTCTCATTTAATAAAATTTTAAATCTCAAAACCATTAAACTAGTATACATTAATAATAAAGCATAAATCTCATTTTAATTTTTATTCAGTATAATTTTAAATTTTTATTTTAATTATTTATCAGTTTATTTTTATAGAAATATTAATTATAAAATAAATTATTAGTGATGTAGATATATTTTAAATAATTTATATTTTATCAAAAAAATATAAGCTGATAAAAATAGGCATAATTTTAAAAATAAAAATTTATTATTTAGTAAAATATTTTATTTTGATTTTGTATCATTTTAGATTTTGCATTTATATTTTAATTTATATCATTCTTTTTAATAATAGTTTATTAATTATTTATTGATCATTATTATAATATCTATTAATAAAATTATTTATATTTAGTTTACATTATATATAATTATTAAGATTATTATAACTAAATATTATATTCACATTTAAAAAAAATTAAAAATTATTATATTTTCAAAGTTTATAAGCTTCAAAAATTAAAAAAAAAACAAAAAATTAAATATTTTGTTTTTTCATTCTTAAAATAAAAACTTTAAATCAATAAAGGCTTAAACACTTAAATCACTAAACCCAAAAACACCTAAATACTTATGCCATTAAAATTGTATATCCTGAATAATAAATAATAAATCTCAATTTTATTTGTATTATTTATAATTTTAAATATTCATTTTAATTATTTTTTAGTTTATTTTTATAGAATTATAAATTACAAAATAATTATGAGGAAGACAAATATAATTTAAATTATATACTTTTAACAACAAAAAATATAAACTTATAAAAAGAAGCAAAACACCAAAAACATCATTATTTAGTAATTTATTTTACTTTGATTTTGAATAAATTTATGTTTTGAAAATATATTATATAGAATATCTATCTTATTTATAATAGTTTATTAATTTATTTTTTGATCATTAATATAATATCTATCTATATAATTGTTTATATTGAATTTATATGATATATAATTATTAATATTATCATAACTAAATATAGTATTCACATATAAAAAAATATAAAAATTGTTATATTTTCAAAGGTTATAACTTTAAAAAATTAGAAAAAATAACAAAAAATAAATTTTTTGTTATATCATTGTTTAAATAAAACTTATAAACCATTAAATACCTAAACACATAAATCTCTAAACTCCTAAACCCTTAATCCCCTAAATACGTAAACCTTTAAACTCGTAAACCTTAAATAAAATTTAAATAATTTATTGAAATATTATTTACAAAATAAATTATGAGTGTTACAAATATAAATTAAATAATTTATTTTTAATCAAAAAAAATATAAGCTTATTAAAAGAAGCAAAAACTTAAAAACAAAAATTATTATTTAGTAATAAATTTACTTTGATTTTTAATTTTTAGTTTTTGTAATAAAATTTTAATTTATATCTATCATATTAATAATAGTTTATTAATTTATTTTTTAATAATTGATATAATATCTATCAAAAAAATTATTTACATTTATTTTAAATTATATATTGTTATAATTATTATTATTACTATATATTATTTTCAGATTTTTAAAAAATTTTACTATTATTATATTTTCAAAGGTTATAATCTTGGAAAATTTGAAAAAATATAAAAAAATAATTTATTTGTTATTTCATTGTTTAAATAAAACCTATAAACGACTAAATCCCTAAATACTTAAATGAAAAACTTCTAAATCTCGAAAACCCTAAATACAATTTTTTTTAATCAGATATATTCTAAATAATAAACAATAAATCTCATTTTTATTTTTTTCATTATAATTTTAAATATTCAATTTAATTATTTATTTGTTTATTTTTATATAAATATATATTACAACATAAATTATGAGTTAAACAATTATAATTTATATAAATTATTTTTCATCAAAAAAATTATAAATAAACTTATTAAAATAAAAAAAATTAAAAACAAAAAATTATTATATAATAATATAATTTGCTTTGCATCTGAATCATTAATTTATATTTTAATTGAAATTTATCTTATTAATAAAAGATCATTAATTTATTTTTTGATTATTATTAGAATAATTATCAATAAATTATTTATATTGAATTTATATAATATTTAAATATAATGATTATTATAACTAAATATTGAATTCACTTTTGAAAAAAACTTTAAAATTATTATATTTTCAAAGTTATAACCTTTGAAAATATAAAAAAATAAAAAATAATATATGTATTTGATATTTCATTATTTAAATAAAACTAATAAACCACTAAATGTCTAATCACTTAATTCAATAACTCCTAAATCTCTAAAACCCTAAATAATAAATAATAATCCTTTTAAACCGGTAATCCTAAATAATAAATAATAAATCTCGATTTTATTTTTTTCATTTTAATTTTAAATATTCATTTTAATTATTTATTTGTTTATTTTTATATAAATATTAATTACAAAATAAATTATGAGTTAGACAAATATAATTTATATAAATTATTTTTAATCGAAAAATATAGGTAAACTTATAAAAAGAATAAAAAAAATTAAAAAACTAAAATTTATTATATAGTAATATATTTTGCTATCCTTCTGAATCATTTTAGATTTTGTAATTATAGTTTAATTGATATCTATCTTATTAATAATTGTTTATTAATTTATTTTTTGATCATTATTAGAATATATATCAATAAAATTATTTATATTGAATTTATATGATATATAAATATAATGATTATCATAACTAAATATTGAATTCACTTTTAAAAAAAATTTAAAAATTATTATATTTACAAAGGTTATTTCCTTTGGAAATTTGAAAAAATAATAAAAATAAATTATATGTTATTTTATTTTTTAAATAAAACCTATAAACCACTAAATGCATACATAGTTATATCAGTAAACTCCTAAACCCCGTAATGAATAAATACATAAACCATTAAACCGCTATATACTACTTAATAATTAATAAATTGAATTTTTATTTCAATTTATCATTATTTTCAATATTCATTTTAATTATTTATTAGTTTATTTTTATAGAAATTTTTATTGCAAAATAAATAATGAGTGCGACACATATAATTTAAATAATTTATTTTTAATCAAAAAATATATATACGCTTATAAAAGAAGTAAAAATTTAAAAATAAAAAATTATTATCCAATAATATATTTTGCTTTAACTTTGAATCAATTTGGGTTTTGTAAATATTTTTTAATTAATATTTATCTTATTATTAATAGTTTATTAATTTAATTTTTGATCATTATTATAATATCTATCAATAAAATTATTTATATTGAATTTATATAATATAATTATTAATATTATTATAACTAAATATTATATTAACATTTCAAAAAATTATAAATATTAACTAATTTTTAATGGTTATAACCTTTGAAAATCAGCAAAAATCTAAAAAAAAATTGTTTTTATTATATAAATAAAACCTATAAACCACTAAATGCCTAAAAACACAAATTGATAAACTTCTAAATGACAAAACTCTAAATAATCAAACCATTTAACTAGTATACCACATATAATAAATCATAAATCTCATTTTGATTTGTATTCATTATAATTTTAAATATTTATTTTAATTATTAATTAGTTTATTTTTTATAGAAATATTAATTACAAAATAAATAATGAGTTAGATAAATATAATTTTAAAAATTTATTTTTAATCAAAAAAAAATATAAGCATATAAAAATAAGTAAAAATTTAAAAACAAAAAAGTATTATTTAGTAATATTTTTTAGTTTGATTTTGAATCATTATATATAGGTTTTGCAATTATATTTTAATTGCTATAAATCGTATTAATAAAAGTTTAATAATTTATTATTTGATCATTTTTATAATATATAATAATAAAATTACTTATATTCAATTTAAATGTCTTAAAATTATTAAGATTATTATAACTAAATATTATATTTACATTTGAAAAAAATTTAAAAATTATTATATTTTCAAAGGATATAACGTTAATAAAAAAAATAAATTTTATGTTATATCATTGTTTAAATAAAAATTATAAACTACTAAATTTCTAAACACTTAAATCTCTAAACTCCTTAACACAAAAGCACTTAAACACATTTTAAGGATTATTCTTTAAATCCTAAAGGAATAATCCTTTTAAACTAGTATACACTAAATAATAAATAATAATTCTCAATATATATATTTTTTATTTAATTTAAAATATTAATTTTAATTTTTTTTAGTTTATTTTTATATAAATATTAATTACAAAATAAATTATAAGTTAGCCAAATATAATTTATATAAATTATTTTTCATCGAAAAATATAGATAAACTTATAAAAAGAATAAAAAAATTTAAAAACTAAAATTTATTATATAGTAATATAATTTGCTCTCCTTCTGAATCATTTTAGGTTTTGTAATTATTTTTAATTGATATCTATCTTATTAATAATTGTTTATTAATTTTTTTTGATCATTATTATAATATTTATCAAAAAAAATTGTTTATATTGAATTTATATGATATATAAATATAATGATTATTATAATTATAACTAAATATTAAATTCACTTTTGAAAAAAATTTAAAATTTATTATATTTACAAAGGTTATAACCTTTGGAAATATTAAAATTAATAAAAATAATTTTTTTGTTATTTTTTTTAAAATAAAACCTATAAACCATTAAATGCATACACAGTTATATCAGTAAACTCCTAAACCCCGTAATGCCTAAATAGATAAACCATTAAACCGGTATATACTACTTAATAATTAATAAATTGAATTTTTATTTAAATGTATTATACTTTTAAATATTCATTTTAATTATTTATTCGTTTATTTTTATATAAATTTGTATTACAAAATAAATTGAGTGAGACACATATAATTAAAATAATTTATTTTTAATCAAAAAATATATGTACTCTTTTAATAGATGTATAAAAGAAGTATTATTAAAAATTAAAAATTATTATCCACTAATATATTTTACTTTAATTTTGAATCAATTTGGGTTTTGTAAATATTTTTTAATTAATATCTATCTTATTATAAATAGTTTATTAATTTAATTTTTGATCATTATTATAATATTGTATTCAATAAAATTGTTTATATTTATTTTATATGATATAGAATTATTAAAATTATTATAACTAAATATTGTATTCAAATTTCTAAAAATTTTAAATATTATTAAATTTTCAAAGGTTATAAGATTTGAAAATGACAAAAAATTACAATTTTTTTTGTTATTTTATTGTTTAAATAAAACCTATAAATCACTAAATGAATAAAAACATAAATCGCTAGACTCCTAAACGACAAAACATAAAAATACGTAAACCATTAAATTGGTATACATTAATAATAAATCATAAATCTCATTTTAATTTTTATTCATTATAATTTTAAATTTTTATTTTAATTATTTATCAGTTTATTTTTATATAAATATTAATTACAAAATATATTATTAGTGCTACAGATATAACTTAAATTAAACAGGTATACCCTAGATAATATATAACAAATCTCATTTTTTTTATTATAAGTTTTAATGTTCATTTTAATTATTAATTTTTTATTTTTATATAAATATTAATTAAAAAAATAAATTATGAGTTAGGCAAATATTATTTATGTAAATTATTTTTAATCAAAAAAATATAGATAAACTGTTTACAATAAAAAAAAATTACAAAACAAAAAATTATTATATAGTAATATATTTTGGTTTGGTTATGAATCATTTTATGTTTTGTAATTATATTTTAATTGATATCTATCTTATTAATAATAGATTATTAATTTATTTTTTGATCATTATTAGAATATTTTTTACTAAAATTGTTTATGTTGAAATATGATATAAAAATATATTGCTTATTATAACTAAATATTAAATTCACTATGGAAAATAATTTAAAAATGATTATATTTTCATAGGTAACCTTTGAAAATATCAAAAAATTATAAAAATAAATGTTTTGTTATTTTATTTTTTAAATAAAACATATAAACCACTAAATGCATACACAATTAAAATAGTAAACACCTAAACCCCATAATACCTAAATATATAAACCATTAAACTGCTATATAATATATAATAATTAATAAATCTAATTTTAATTTCTATTTATTATAGTTTATATATTCATTTTAATTATTTATTAGTTTATTTTTATAGAAATAGTTAGTATAAAATAAATTATGAGTGCCACAAATATAATTAAAATAAATTATTTTTAATCAAAAAAAATATATATGCTTATAAAAGAAGTAAAAATTTAAAAATTAAAAATTATTATCCAGTAATATATTTTACTTTAATTTTGAATCAATTTGGGTTTTGTAAATATTTTTAATTAATATCAATCTTTTTATTAATAGTTTATTATTTGAAATTTTGATAATTATTTTATTATCTATCAATAAAATTGCTTATATTGAATTTATATGATATATAATCATTAATATTATTATAACTAAATATTGTAATCACATTTCCAAACATTTTAAATTTTATTATATTTTCAAAGGTTATAACCTATGAAAATTATAAAAAATTACAAATTTTTTTTTGTTATTTTATTGTTTAGATAAAACCTATAAACCACTAAATGTCTGAAAACATAAATTGCTAAACTCCTTAACGACAAATCCTCTAAGTACTTAAATCATTATACAGGTGTACATTTATAAAAAATCATGCATCTCAATTTAATTTTTATTAAGTCTAATTTTAAATTTTTATGTTAATTATTTATCAGTTTATTTTTATAGAAATATTAATTACAAAATAAATTATTCGTGAGACAGATCTAATTTAAATTAGACTGGTATACTAAAATAATAAAGAATAAATCTCAATAATATTTTTTTCATTATTATTTTAAATATTCTTTTTAATTATTTATTGGTTTATTTTTATATAAATATTAATTAAAAAATAAATTATTAGTTAGACAAATATAATTTATATAAATTAATTTTACTCAAAAAAATATGGATAAACTTTTTAAAATAAAAAAAAATTTCAAAACAACAAATTATTATATATTAATATATTTTGATTTCTTCTGAATCATTTTAGGTTTTTATTATATTTTAATTGATATATATCTTATTAATAATAGATTATTAATTTATTTTTTGATCATTATTAGAATATATATAAATAATATTGTTTATATTATATTTATATGATATATAAATATAATGATTATTATAACTAAATACTGAATTCAAATTTGAAAAAAATTTAAAAATTATTATATTTTCAAATGTTATAACCTTTAAAATTTTCAAAAAATAATAAAAATAAATATTTTGATATTTTAATTTTAAATAAAACCTATAAACCACTAAATGGATACACAGTAAAATCAGGAAACTTTTAAGGTGTGTAATGCTTAAATACATAAACCATTAAACTGCTATATACTACTTAATAATTAAGAAATCCAATTTTTATTTGAATTTATTATTATTTTAAATAGTCATTTTAATTATTTATAAGTTTATTTTATAGAAATATTTATTACAAAATAAATTATGAGTGCGAGAAATATAATTAAAATAATTTATTTTTAATCAAACAAAATCTATACGCTTATAAAAGAAGTATAATTCTAAAAATTAAAAATTATTCTCCAGTAATATTTTTTACTTTAATTTTGAATCAATTTGGGTTTTGTAAATATTTTTTGATTAATATCTATCTTATTATTAATAGTTTATTAATTTAATTTTTGATCATTATAATAATATCTATCAATAAAATTGTTTATATTGAATTTATATGATATATAATTATTAAAATTATTATAACGAAATATTGTATTCACATTTCAAAAAATTTTAAATATTATAATATTTTCCTAGGTTATAACCTATGAAAATGACAAAAAATTACAAAATTTTCTTTTGTTATTTTATTGTTTAAATAAAACCTATAAACCACTAAATGCCTAAAAACATAAATTGCTAAACTTCTAAATGACAAAAGTCCTAAATAATTTAACCATTAAACAAGTGTACATTAATAAAAAATCATAAATATCATTTTAATTTTTATTAAGTGTAATTTTAAATTTTTATTTTAATTATTTATCAGTTTATTTTTATAGAAAGATTAATTACAAAATAAATTATTAGTAAGACATATCTCTTTTTAATAATTTATTTTTTATCAAAAAAAAATATATGCTTTTAAAAAGAGGCAAAATTTTAAAAACAAAAATTTATTATTTTGTAATATATTTTATTTTGATTTTGAATCATTTTAGTTTTTGCAATTATATTTTAATTTATATCATTCTTATTAATAATAGTTTATTAATTATTTATTGATCATTATTATTTTATCTATTAACAAAATTATTTATATTGCGTTTACATTATATATAATTATTAAGAATATTATTACGAAATATTATATCAACATTTAAAAAATTTTAAAAATTATCTGATTTTCATAGGTTAAAACCTTTGAAAATCAGATAAAATCAAATAAAAAATTTTATTATAAAAATTAAAACTATAAACCACTAAATGCCAAAAAACATAAATTGCTAAACTCATAAACGACAAAACCCCAAAATTAACAAACAATTAAACCGGTATACCACATATAATAAATCATAAATCTCATTTTAATTTGTATTCATTATAATTTTAAATATTCATTTTAATTATTTATTAGTTTATTTTTTATAGAAATATTAATTACAAAATAAATAAAGAGGGACAAATATAATTTTAATTATTTATTTTTAATCAAAAATTAAATATAAGCTTATAAAAAGAAGTAAAAATTGAAAAACAAAAAATATTATTTAGTAATATATTTTACTTTGATTTTGAATCATTATAGGTTTTGCATTTATATTTTAATTGCTATCAATCATATTAATAATAGTTTATTAATTTATTTTTTGATCATTATTATAATAATATCAAAAAAATTACTTATATTGAATTTAAATGTCTTATAAATATTAAGATTATTATAACTAAATATTATATTTACATTTGATAAAAATTTAAAAATTATTATATTTTCGAAGGTTATAACCTTCAAAAATGATAAAAAATCACAAAAATAATTTTTTTATTATTTAATTATTTAAATATAACTTATAAACCACTAAATGCCTAATCATTTAAATATCTAGACTCCTTAACCCCAAAACCCCCTAAATACTTAAACTATTAAACCAATATAACCTAAATAATAAATAACAAATTTCATTTTTATTTGTATTCATTATAATTTTAAATATTCATTTTAATTATTTTTTAGTTTATTTTTATAGAAATATTAATTACAAAATAAATAATGAGTGAGACATATATTTTAAATATATTATTTTTTATAAAAAAAATAAGCTTAGAAAAATAAACAATATTTCAATATTTTAAAATTTTATTTAGTAATATAATTTACATTGATTTTGAATTATTTTGGGTTCTGCAAATATATTTAAATTAATATCTATCTGATTAATAATAGTTTATTAATTTTTTTTTCGTTCATTATAATAATATATATTAATATAATTTTTTATATTAAATATACATCAAATATAATTATTAAGATTATTATAACTAAGTATTGTATTCATATTTTAGAAAGATTTAAAAATTATTATATTTTGAAAGGTTATAACCTTTGAAAATCACGAAAATTTATAAAAATAAATTTTTTGTTATTTCATTGTTTAAATAAAACCTATAAACACCTAAATGTACAAACATATAAATCAATAAACTCTTTAACCCCAAAACCACAAAAAACTTAAACCATTAAATAGGTATACCCTAAATAATAAATCATATTACTCTTTTTTATTAGTATTTATTATAATTTTAAATATTCATTTTAATTATTTATCAATTTATTTTTATAGAAATATTAATTACAAAATAAATTATCAGTGAGACAGATATAATTTAAATAATTTTTCTTTCATCAAAAATATATATATGCTCATAAAATGAAGCAAAATTTTAAAATAAAATATTATTATTTAGTAATATTTCTTATTTTGATTTTGAATCATTTTAGATTCTACTATTATATTTTAATTTATACCATTCTTATTAATACTAGTTTATTAATTTATTTATTGATCATTATTATAATATCTATTAATAAAATTATTTATATTGAATTTACATTAGATATAATTATTAAGATTATTATAACTAAATATTATATTCACGCTTAAAAAAATTTAAAATTATTATATTTTCAAAGGTTACAACCTTGAAAAATTAAAAAAATTCCAAAAATTAAATTTTTTGTTTTTAAATTTTTTAGATAATAACTATAAATAACTTAAGGTCTAAACACTTAAATCACTAAACTCCTAGACCCAAAAACACTTAAATACTTAAACAATTAAACTGGTATATCCTGAATAATAAATAATAAATCTCAATTTTATTTGAATTCATTATAATTTTAAATAATTATTTTAATTATTTATTAGTTTATTATTATAGAATTATAAAGTACAAAATAAATTATGAGTAAGACAAATTAATTTAAATAATTTATTTATAATAACAAAAATATAAAGTTGTAAAAAAAGCAAAACATTAAAAAATTATTATTAAGTAATATATTTTACTTTGATTTTGAATAAATTTAGATTTTGCAAATATAATTTAAATAATATATATCTTATTAATAATAGTTTATTAATTTTTTTTTGATCATTATTATAATATCTAGCAATGTTATTATTTATATTGAATTTAAATGACATATAATTATTAAGATTATTATAACTAAATATTATATTTACATTTGAAAAAAATTTAAAAATCATTATATTTTCAAAGGTTATAACATTCAAAAATTAAAAAAATAATAAAAATAAATTTTATGTTATATCATTGTTTAAATAAAATTTATAAACCACTAAATGCCTAAACACTTAAACCTCTAAACTCTTAAACACAAGAGCCCCTAAATACTCAAACCTAAAAACTCGTAAACCTTAAATTTAATTTAAATAATTTATTAAAATATTAATTACAAAATAAATTATGAGTGATACAAATATAATTTAAATAATTTATTTTTCATCAAAAATTAATATAAGCTTATAAAAAGAAGCAAAAACATAAAAAAAATTATTATTTAGTAATAAATTTTAATTGGAATTTGAATATTTTTAGGTTTTGCAATTATATTTTAATTTATATCTATCATATTAATAATAACATATTAATTTATTTTTTGTTAATGGATATCATATCTATCAATAAAATTGTTTATATTTAGTTTATATTATATATAATTATAATGATTATTATTACTAAATATTGTATTCACATTTTTAAAAAATTTTAAAATTATTATATTTTCAAATGTTATATCCTTTGAAAAAGTTAAAAAATATAAAAAATAATTTTTTTATTTCATTGTTTAAATAAAACCTATAAAACACTAAATGCCTAAAAACATAAATCACTAAAGTCATAAATGGAAAAACCTTTAAATACTTAATATATTAAACTAGTATACATTAATAAGAATTCATAAATCTCATTTTAATTTTTATTCAGTATAATTTTAATTTTTTTTTTAATTATTTATCAGTTTATTTTTATTGAAATATTAATTACAAAATAAATTATTTGTGAGACAGATCTAATTTAAATAAGGCTGGTATACAAAAAATAATAAAGAATAAATCTCAATATTATCTTTTTCATTATAATTTTAAATATTCATTTTAATTATTTATTTGTTTATTTTTATATAAATATTAATTAAAAAATAAATAATGAGTTAGACAAATATAATTTATATAAATTAATTTTCATCAAAAAAATATGGATAAACTTTTAAAAAAAATAATTTCAAAACAATAAATTATTATATAGTAACATATTTTGATTTCTTCTGAATCATTCTAGGTTTTTTTATTATATTTTAATTCATATCTATCTTATTAATAATAGATTATTAATTTATTTTTTGATCAATTTTAGAATATTTATCAATAATATTGTTTATATTGAATTTATATGATATATAAATATAATGATTAGTATTACTATATTTTGAATTCATTTTGAAAATAATTTAAAAATTATTATATTTTCAAATGTTATAACCTTTGAAAATATAAAAAAATAATAAAAATAAATATTTTGTTATTTTAATTTTTAAATAAAACCTATAAACCACTAAATTCATACATTGTAAAATCAATAAACTCTTAAGGCCCATAATGCCTAAATACATTAACATTAAATCACTATATACTACTTAATAATTAAGAAATCTAATTTTTATTTCAATTTATTATTATTTTAAATATTCATTTTAATTATTTATAACTTTATTTTATAGAAATATTTTTTACAAAATAAATAATGAGTATGAAAAATATAATTTAAATAATTTATTTTTAATCAAATAAAATATATACGCTTATAAAAGAAGTAAAAATTTAAAAATTAAAAATTATTATCCAGTAATATTTTTTACTTAAATTTTGAATCAATTTTGGTTTTGTAAATATTTATTAATTAATATTAATCTTATTATTAATAGGTTATTAATTTAATTTTTGATCATTATTACAATATCTATCAATAAAATTATTTATATTGAATTTATATGATATATAATTATTAAAATTATTATAACTAAATATTGTATTCACATTTCAAATAATTTTATATATTATTATATTTTCAAAGGTTATAACCTATGAAAATGTCAAAAAATTTCAATTTTTTTTGTTATTTTATTGTTTAAATAAAACCTATAAACCACTAAAATCCTAAAAAAATAAATCGCTAAACTCTTAAACGAAAAAAATTCTAAATATTTAAACTATTAAATTGGTATACATTAAAAATAAATTAAAAATCTCATTTTAATTTTTATTAAGTATAATTTTAAATTTTTATTTTAATTCTTTATTAGTTTATTTTTATAGAAATATTAATTACAAAATAAATTATTAGTGAGATAGATCTATTTTAAAAAAATTATTTTTTATCAAAAAAAAATATATGCTTATAAAAAGAGGCACAATTTAAAAAACAAAAATTTATTATTTTGTAATATGATTTTATTTTGATTTTGAATAATTTTAGTTTTTCAATTTTATTTTAATTTATATCATTCTTATTAATAATAGTTTATTATTTTTTATTGATCATTATTATAATATCTATTAATAAAATTATTTATATTGAGTTTACATTATATATAAATATTAAGAATATTATAACTAAATATTATATTAATATTTAAAGAAAAATTAAAAATTATTATATTTTCAAAGGTTATAACTTTCAAAAATTAAAAAAAAATCAAAAAAATTAATTTTTTATTTTTTCATTCATTAAATAAAAACTATAAATCACTAAAGTCATAAATACATAAATTACTAAAGCCCAAAATACCTAAATACTTAAACCATTAAACTAGTATATCCCAAAAAATAAATAATACATCTAAATTTTATTTGTATTCATTATAATTTTAAATATTCAATTTAATTATTTATTAGTTGATTTTTATAGAATTATAAATTAAAAATAAATTATGAGAAAGACAAATATAATTTAAATAATTTAATTTTTAATAACAAAAAATATAAACTTATAAAAAGAAGCAAAACATCAAAGTAAGTATTATTTTGTAATATATTTTACTTTGATTTTGAATAAATTTATGTTTTGCAAATATATTTTAAAAAATATCTATCTTATTAATAATAGTTTATTAATTTATTTTTTGATCATTAATATAATATCTATCAAATCAATTGTTTATATTGAATTAACATGATATATAATTATTAAGATTATCATAAATAAATATAGTATCTACATCTAAAAAAAATTTAAAAATTGTTATATTTTGAAAGGTTATAACCTTCAAAAATGAGAAAAAATAACAAAAATAAATTTTTTGTTATATAATTGTTTAAATAAAATTTATAAACCATTAAATGCCTAAATACATAAATCTTTAAACTCCTAAACCCCGAAGCCCCTAAATACCTAAACCTTTAAACTCGTAAACCTTAAATATAATTGAAATAATTTATAGAAATAATAATTACAAAATAAATAGTGCGACAAATATAATTTAAATAATATATTTTTCATCAAAAAAATATATAAGCTTATAAAATGTTGCAAAAAGTAAAAAAAATTATTATTTATTAATAAATTTTACATTGATTTTGAATCATTTTAGGTTTTTTAATTATATTTTAATGTATGTCTATCATATTAATAATAGTTTATTAATTTATTTTTTGATAATTGATATAATATTTATCAATAAAATTGTTTATATTTATTTTAAATTATATATAGTTATAATAATTATTATTACTAAGTATTGTATTCATATTTTTAAAAAATTTTAAAATTATTATATTTTCAAATGTCATGACATTTGAAAATTTGAAATAATTTCAAAAATACATTTTTTGTTATTTCATTGTTTAAATAAAAGCTATAAACCATTAAATGCCTAAATACTTAAATCAATAACTTCTAAATCTCGAAAACCATAAATAGATAAATTTTTTAAACAAGTATATCCTAAATAATAAATAATAAATCTCATTTTTATTTTTTCAATATAATTTTAAATATTCATTTTAATTATTTATTTGTTTATTTTTATATAAATATTAAATACAAAATAAATTATAAGTTTAAAAAATATATTTTATATAAATTATTTTTCAACAAAAAGATATAGATAAACTTATTAAAAGAAGAAAAAACTTATAAACAAAAAATTATTATAGAGTAATATATTTTACTTTGTTTCTGAATCATTTTAGGTTTTGTAAATATATTTTAATTGATATCTAACTTATTAGTAATAGTTTATTAATTTATTTTTTGATCATTATTAGAATATTTATCAATAAAAATATTTATATTTAATTTGTTTGATATATAAATTTAATAATTATTATAACTAAATATTGTATTCCCTATTGAAAAAAATTTGAAAATATTTATATTTTCAAAGATTATAACCATTGAACATGTGAAACAACAAAAAAAAATATTATTTTTATTATTTCATTGTTTAAATAAAACCCATAAATCACTAAATGCCTAATCACTTAAATCACTAAACTACAAAATCCCAATACCCCTATATAGATAATCATTTAAATGGGTAACCCCTAAATAATAATTAATAAATCTAATTTTTATTTATTTTCATTTTAATTTAAAATTTTCATTTTGATTGTTTAGTTTTTTATTTATATATATATATTAATTATAAAATAAATTATGAGTTAAAAATATAATTTTTAAAAATTATTTTTCATCAAAAAATAGATAAGCTTATAAAAAGAATAAAAATTTAAAAACAAATAATTATTATTAAGTAATATATTTTGATTTGCTTTTGAATCATTTTATGTTTTGATATTATATTTCAAGTAATATCAATCTTATTGATAATAGATTTTTAATTTATTTTTTGATAATTATTAGAATATATATCAATAAAATTGTTTATATTGAATGTATATGATATATAATTATTATGATTATTATAAATAAATATTTATTCACTTTGAAAAATATTTAAAAATTATTATATTTTCAAAGGATATAACCTTTGAAAATATCAAAAAATAAAAAAAAAATAATTTTTTTTATTTTTTTTGTTAAATAAAACCTATAAACCACTAAATGCGTACACAGTTAAATCAGTAAACTCCTAAATCCCATAATGCCTAAATACATAAACCATTAAACTGCTATATATTTCTTAATAATTAATAAATCTAATTTTTATTTCTATTTATTATCATTTTAAATATTCATTTTAATTATTTATTAGTTTATTTTTATTGAAATATATATAACAAAATAAAGTATGAGTGCGAAAAATATAATTTAATTAATTTATTTTTAATAAAAAAAAATATACGGTTGTAAAAGAAAAAAAAAATTTAAAAATTAAAAATTATTATCCAGTAATATATTATACTTTAATTTTGAATCAATTTGGGTTTTGTAAATATTTTTATTTAATATCTATGTTTTTATTAATAGTTTATTAATTTAATTTTTGATCATTATTATATTGTCTAACAATAAAATTGTTTTATATTGAATTTATATGATATATAATTATTAATATTATTATAACTAAATATTGTATTCACATTTCAAAAAATTATAAATATTATTATATTTTCAAAGGTTATAACCTATGAAAATGATAACAAATTATAGAAATTTTTTTTGTTATTTTATTTTTTTATTTAAAAACTATAAACCACTAAAAGCCATAAAACATAAATCGCTAAACTCCTAACGACAAAACCTCTAAATACTTAAACTATTAAACTAGTATACATTAATAATAAATCTTCAATCTCATTTTAATTTTTATTCAGTATATTTTAAATATTTATTTTAATTATTTATTAGTTTATTTTTTAGAAATATTAATTATAAAATAAATTATTAGTTTATTTTTTTATATCCCTAAATAATAAATAATAAATCTCATTTTTTTTCATTATAAATTTATATATTCATTTTAATTATTGATTTTTTTATTTATATATAAATATTAATTACAAAATAAATTATGAGTTAGACAAATATAATTTATATAAATTAGTTTTCATCAAAAAAATATAGATAAATTTATTATAAGAAAAAAAATTTAAAAACGAAAAATTATTATATAGTAATATATTTTTCTTTGCTTCTAAATCATTTTAAGTTTTCTAATTATATGTTAATTAATATCAATCTTATTATTAATGTATTATTAATTTGTTTTTTGATTATTATTAGAATATTAATGTATTATTAATATCAATCTTATTATTAATGTATTAATAAAATTGTTTATATTAAATTTATATAATATATAAATATAATGATTATTATTACTAAATATTGTATTCACATTTGAAAAAAATTTAAAAATTATTTTATTTTCAAAGGTTTAATCATTGAAAATATCAAAAAATAATAAAAAAAAAATTTTTGTTATTTTATTTTTGAAATAAAACCTATAAACCACTCAATGCTAGGGGTGCTCATGGGACTGGACGGGATGGGGATTAAAAATCTCCAGTCCCTTCCCACAGTTCGGAAATTTTTTTTGAAGATCCAGACCCATCCCATAGGTTGAAAGTATCGGGATGGGATGGGACGAAGATCACAGATTTTGGGTAGGAGAAAATGGTTCCGGGATGGAATAGAGTTCGGACATTATTTTCAATTTATTTTCTTCAAACCGGCTAAGTTAGTTCATGTCGAATGCTTTCATTGTACCATTTATCATTCCTTAGTTAAGTATCTTTCAAACTCATATTGGGCCAATTTTGTTTTGTCAAATAGGCTGAATACCACAAACGAGTTCCATTACCATGTCAAAAGCTTTGATGTGCTGAAAAGGATAGAAATGTTAAATAGAATGGGATCGAGTTGTGTGCTTAATTTGGTTCTTTATTTTTTCACAAGTTGTATTTGTTCAGCCGAGTGAAAGTTAACCATAATAGCAATACTACATTTTTTAAACAATTATTAAAAATATTTAGGTATAGCTAAAGATGACCACAAACATTGGTAGCAGCAATTACTACTTAAGTAATTGCTAAAATTAGGCAGATTAATATAACAAAAAAAAATACAACTAATAACAACCATGATAATAATCATTTCAAAGGTCCTTCCCGGAACAGCAATGAATATCCAAACCCAATTAATTATATCTTCTACAACTCCTCCCTTTTCTTCCTCCACTGTAGAAGGACAACCAAAGATGAAAATGTGTTAATCATGTAGACATAAATTTCTAAGATGAAAGACTAATAAAAAAAAATATTACCTAATAAAATTTAATACACCCATTCCAAATTTAGTTGGCCAACTATAGTTGGAAAAATATTTGGATCTTATGACTCCTCTAAAAATTGTAATTGAACCATATTTTTATTAAATTGAATGAATAAAATAAGTAAAAGTGAAATTAACATTGACAAGATTTGTATGCTAACCTGATTCATTATCATCAAGGTCTTGAACTAATTCTTCAATTTCAATAGGTTTGTTTGAGCTTCTCAACCAATCTTGTAGACATATGAGAACTTCGGCCGTAATAGGTGTTAAAGAACTCCTAAATTTATCTAAAGTTCTCCCCCCAGTGCTAATTGTAGATTCGTAGGCCGAAGTAGATGCTTGGATAGCTAATACATCCCTTGCTACATTTACCAAAGAAGGATACCTAACCTCATTTACCTTCCACTAGTTTAGAAGATCAAAATCAATTCTATATTTTTCAAGTTTGTCTTCCTAGTACCTATCCAACTCTTCCTAAGCTGCAACTTCTTGTTCTTTCACCAATTCAATAAAAAAAATCATCAACATAAGAATCACTACCAATAAAGAAATCATCATTTTTCTTCAACATAGTAGAAGAGAAATCATTTCCTTTTGATTCGTCTTCATTTAAATCTTTATAATCAACTTCATGTTCTTTCATCTCATTTTCATACCCATTTCAGACACCATTGTATCTCTACTATTTTCACAAAGTTCGATTTTTTTTCGAAATTCGAATAATCTCAGGAAAATAAATACTTGAGGTAGAATATTATGAGCCTGAAAATTTACAAGTTACCTCAAAAAAAGTTTTCAAGAAATGAGCGAAAATTTTTGTGTTTGTTCAGTCTATCTCAGTTGGAACATTTGAACCAAACTCCTTCAAAAACCTTTTGTCTTTGTCCTCCAACTTATCAAATACTTTTTGATATTTTATATCAGTTTGTAGCATCAAATAAGTTGAATTTCATCTTGTAGGACAATCTAATTGCAATGAAGAATCATATGTCAAGCTCACTTCTTCAACACATAACTTAAATATATCTAATCTTTTAGGACTGCTCCTTACATATTTCACCACACCTCTAATTTTTTGAATAGCACCCTCAACTACTACAATGACTTCTCTTAAACAATTAAGTTTAGGATATGAGCACAATAACTCATATGAAAATGCTTGCCTCTCAAAGGTACAACAATTTTGTTCACAAGCCTTTTTTTCAATTATTTAACTGCAACATCATTATTTGATGCATTGTCAACCGTAATGCACATCAACTTTCTCAAACCCCATTCATTCATGCAAAATTCAATAGCATTTCTAATATTAACTCCAGAATTACTCTTAATTACACAAAAGTTCAAAAGCCTTTTATGCATATTCCATTGAGAATCAATGAAATGAACAATCAAACATATATAAGACAAATTTTGAATGCTAGTCCAAGTGTCGGTAGTCAATGAAACTCTACAACAATGAGATGATATGCTATCAAATAATTTCTTCTTTTCCTTCACAAACAAAGAAAAACAATCCCTTAGCGTAGAGTGCCTAGATGGAAATTTAAATTGAGGAACACTAACTTCATAAAAATTTTTAAACTCATCCCTCTCAACAAAACAAAAAGGTAATTCATCTTTTATGACCATTTTCACCAAAGCCTCCCTAACTAGTTGTTGATCAAATTGCCAACAAGTTTATTTGTTATCCTCTGAACTAGTTTTTTTAGAGAAACTCAACCAAGAGTGTGACTTGTCTTTACCTTCGTGAGCTTCTATTAATTCTTTTTTGGGTGGAAATTTCCTACAAGTCTTTCTCAAGTAATTCCATAAACTCGAAGTACATTGATCACTTTTGCCAAGTATTCTTTCCTACACCATATACAAGCTGCCCTACAAGTTTCATTTCCCTCTGAATCAACTATTATCTCATAAGTTTCCCAAACATCAGACTTATACTTTTTATGAGCTTGAGGTTCGGATGTACCTTGACTTTCTTTTAGAATTGGAATTGAAGAACCTGCCATAACAATTGGAGGGTTCGTGAAATGATGATGATTGGATTTACCAGTACTTTGATCATTTGAACTGTGATCATCTTCAATTTATTGTATTTTTCGTTTACCACAGGATTGTGCCATCTGCATTGCCATTAATTAATATGATATGTTAAGCATAAATACATATAAATATTTTAAACAAGCTAGCTCTATTAAACTGACTGTAATACATTCGGCCCACTCAATCGGCCCACCCACAACACCACAACCAATACTCAACAAAACTGACTGAGACAGATAATAAAAAAATTAATCACTCAATTCTTATCAGAAAAACAAATGAAATGGTTGGTGGCATATGAGACATGGTGGAGGCAACCAAAAGTGCGACAGACAAGGGCAGGACCTAACTGAACACGACTGGAATGGCGTGAGGTGGACTGGAACTCATCGGAACAGCAATAAGTGCGTCGGAATTGGATGGGCAGAAGTGGAATTGGTGGCATCTTCATGTTATATATATATATATATTCATGGTTCTAGTATAGGGTTTTTAGGATGGGATGGTTCTCGGGATGGATATTGCTTAAGATAAAATACGTGACAGAATGGGAGGGAAAAAGTCAAAGTCAGCAGATTTTCTCAGTCATAATTCTTTCGGGATGAGACTTCGGGTCAGGTCGCGAATCTCCGAGTCCTATGAGCAGCCCTACTAAATGCATATAAAGTTAAATCAGTAAACTCCTAAACCCCGTAATGCCTAAAAACATAAAACATTAAACCACTAAATACTACTTAATAATTAATATATCTAAATTTTATTGTTATTTATTATATTTTTAAATATTCATTTTAATTATTTATTAGTGTATTTATTTAGAAATATTTATTACAAAATAAATTATGGGTGGGACAAATATAATTTAAATAATATATTATTTATCTAATAAAAATATATGCTTATAAAAGAAGTATAATTTTAAAAATTAAAAATTATTATAAAGTATTATAAATTACTTTAATTTTGAATCAATTTGGGTTTTGTAAAAATTTTTTAATTAATATCTATCTTATTATTAATAGTTTATAAATTTAATTTTGATCATTATTATAATATCTATCAATAAAATTATTTATATTGGATTTATATGATATATAATTTTTAATATTATTAGAACAAAATATTGTAGTAAAATTTTAAAAAATTTTAAATATTATTATATTTTAAAATGTTATAACCTATGAAAATGATAAAAAATTATAAAATTTTTTTTTGTTATTTTATTTTTTTAAATAAAACATATAAACAACTAAAAGCCTAAAAACATAAATCACTAAACTCCTAAAGACAAAACCTCTAAATACTTAAATTATTAAACTGGTATACATTAATAATAAATCATAAATCTCATTTTATTTTTAATTAGTATAATTTTAAATTTTTATTTTAATTATTTATCAATTTATTTTATAGAAATATTAATTACAAAATAAATTATTAGTGAGACAGATCTAATTTAAATTAAACCGGTATCCCTAAATAATAAATAATAAATCTCATTTTTTTTTCATTATAATTTTAAATATTCATTTTAATTATTTATTTGTTCATTTATATATAAATATTAATTACAAAATAAATTATATTGGACAGATATAATTTATATAAATTATTTTTCATCAAAAAATTATTGATACAATTTTTTATAGAAAAAAAAATTCAAAATAAAAATTTATTATATAGTAATATTTTTTGCTTTTCTTCTGAATCATTTTAGATTTTGTAATTATATTTTAATTGATATCTATCTTATTAATAATAAATTATTAATTTAATTTTTGATCATTATTAGAATATTTAACAATAAAATTGTTTATATTGAATTTATATGATATATAAATATAATAATTATTATAACTAAATATTGTATTCACATTTTAAAAAAAATTAAAAATTATTATAATTTCAAAGGTTAACCTTTAAAAATATCAAAAAATAATAAAAATAAATTTTTTATTATTTTGTTTTTTTAATAAAACCTATAAACCACTAAATGCATACAGTTAAATCAAGAAACTCCTAAACCTCATAATGCCTAAATACATAAACCATTAAACCGCTATATAATACTTAATAAATAATTAATCTAATTTTTATTTCTATTTATTATAATTTTAAATATTTATTATAAATATTTATTAGTTTATTTTTATAGAAATATTTATTACAAATTAAATTATGAGTGCACATTTATATATTTTAATTAATTTATTTTTAATCAAAAAAATATAGATGCTTATAAAAGAAGTAAAAATTTAAAAATTAAAAATTATTATTAAGTAATATATTTTAGTTTAATCTTGAATCAATTTGGGTATTGTAAATATTTTATAATTAATATCTATCTTATTATTAATAGTTTATTTATTTAATTTTTGATCATTATTATATTATCTATCAAAAGAATTGTTTATATTAAATTTATATGATATATAATTATTTTTATTAAAATAACTAAATCTTGTATTCACATTTCAAAAAATTTTAAATATTATAATATTTTCAAAGGTTATAACCTATGAAAATGAGAAAAAATTACAAATTTTTTTTTGTTATTTTTTGTTTAAATAAAACCTATAAACCACTAAATGCCTAAAATAATGAATTACTAAAATTTTAAACGACAAAACCTCTAAATACTTAAACCATTAAACAGGTGTGCATTAATAAAAAATCATAAATATCAATTTAATTTTTATTACGTATAATTTTAAATTTTTATTTTAATTATTTATTAGTTTATTTTTATAGAAATATTAATTACAAAATAAATTTTTAGTGAGACAGATCTAATTTAAATAATTTATTTTTCATCAAAAAAAAATATATATCCTTATAAAAAGCGGCAAAATTAAAAAAAAATTATTATTTAGTAATATATTTTATTTTTTTTTTGAATCATTTTATATTTTGCAATTATATTTTAATTTATATGATTATTATTAATAGTAGTTTTTAATTTATTATTGATCATTATTATAATATGTATTAATAAAATTATTTATATTGAGTTTATATTATATATAATTATTATGATTATTATAACTAAATATTATATTCACATTTAAAAAAAATTAAAATTATTCTATTTTCAAAGGTTATAACCTTTGAAAATTAAAAAAATTATCAACAAAATTAAAATTTTTATTTTTTCATTCTTTAAATAAAAACTATAAATCACTAAAGGCCTAAACACTTAAATCACTAAACCCCAAAACACCTAAATACTTAAACCATTAAACTAGTATATCTTGAATAATAAATAATAATTCTCTATTTTATTTGTATTCATTATCATTTTAAATATTCATTTTAAATTCTTTATTAGTTTATTTTTATAGAATTATAAATTAAAAATAAATTATGAGGAAGACAAATATAATTTAGAGAATTTAATTTTAATAAAAAAAATAAAAACTTATAAATAGAAACAAAACATCAAAAAATTATTATTTAGTAATATATTTTATTTTAATTTTGAATAAATTTACGTTTTATAAATATATTTTAAATAATATCTTTCTTTTTAAAAATAGTTTATTAATTTATTTTTTGATCATTAATATAATATCTATCAATATAATTGTTTATATTGAATTTACATGATATATAATTATTAAGATTATCATAACTAAATATAGTATTCACATATAAAAAGTATTTAAAAATTGTTATATTTTTAAAGATTATAACCTTCAAAATTGATAAAAAATAACAAAAATAAATTTTTTGTTATATAATTGTTTAAATAAAACTTATAATCCATTAAATGCCTAAATACATAAATCTCTCAACTCCTAAACCTCAAAGCCCCTAAATACTTAAACCTTTAAACTTGTAAACCTTAAATATAATTTAAATAATTTATAGAAATATTAATTACAAAATAAATTATGAGTGATACAAATATAATTTAAATAATATATTTTTCATCAAAAAAAGATAAAAGCTTATAAAATGATGCAAAAACATAAAAAAAAGTATTATTTACTAATAAATTTTACTTTGATTTTTAATCATTATAGGTTTTTTAATTATATTTTAATTTATATCTATCATATTAATAATAATTTATTAATTTATTTTTTAATAATTCATATAATATCTATCAATAAAATTGTTTATATTTAGTTAATATTATATATAGTTATAATAATTATTATTACTAAATATTGTATAGACATTTTTATAAAATTTTAAAATTATTATATTTTTAAATGTTATAAACTTTGAAAATTTGAAAAAAAATCAAAAATAAATTTTTTTTATTTCATTATTTAAATAAAACTATAAACCACTAAATGCTTAAAAACATAAATTTCTAAACTCCTAAACGAAAAAACCTTTAAATACTTAAACCTTTAAATTGGTATACATTAATAATAAATCATAAATCTCAACTTAATTTTTATTAATTAAAATTTTAAATTTTTATTTTAATTATTTATCAGTTTATTTTTAAAGAAATATTAATTACAAAAAAAAATTATTAGTGAGACAGATATAATTTAAATTAAACCTCTATACCCTAAATAATAAATAATAAATATCATTTTTTTTTTCATTATAATTTTAAATATTCATTTTAATTATTTATTTGTTTATTTTTATATAAATATTAATTACAAAATAAAGTATAAGTTATACAAATATAATTTATATAAATTATTTTTCAACAAAAAATAAAGATAAACTAATTAAAAGAAGAAAAAAACTATAAACAAAAAATTATTATATAGTAATATATTTTGCTTTGTTTTTGAATCATTTTAGGTTTTGTAATTATATTTTAATTGATATCTAACTTATTAATAATAGATTATTAAATTATTTTTTTATCATTATTAAAATATTTATCAATAAAAATGTTTATATTTAATTTATATTATATATATATCTCATAATTATTATAACTAAATATTATAGTCACTTTTGAAAAAAATTTAAAATTTTTATATTTTCAAAGATTATAACCTTTTAACATGTTAAAAAATAAAAAAAAATATTTTTTTGTTATTTTATTGTTTAAATAAAACCTATAAACCACTAAATGCCTAAACACTTAAATCACTAAACTACAAAATTCCGGTACCACTATATAGATAATTTTTAAACCAGTATAACCTAAATAATAATTAATAAATCTCATTTTTATTTGTTTTCATTATAATTTAAAAAATTTATTTTGATTCTTTAGTTTTATATATATATATATATTAATTATAAAATAAATTATAAGTTAAAAATATATTTTATAAAAATTATTTTTCATCAAAAAATAAATAAGATTATAAAAAGAATAAAAATGTAAAAATAAATAATTATTATTAAGTAATATATTTTGTTTTACTTTTGAATCATTTTAGGTTTTGATATTATATTTTAAGTTATATCAATGTTATTCATAATTGATTTTTTATTTATTTTTTCATAATTATTAGAATATCTATTAATAAAATTGTTTATATTGAATTTATATGATATATAATTATTATGATTATTATAAATAAATATTTATTCACTTTTTGAAAAAAATTTAAAAATTATTATATTTTCAAAGGTTATAACCTTTGAAAATATCAAAAAATAATAAAAATAACTTTTTTTTATATTATTTAAATAAAAACAATAAACCACTAAATCCATACATAGTAAAATCAGTAAACTCTTGAACCCCGTAATGCCTAATTACATAAACTATTAAAGTTCTATATACTACTTAATAATTAATAAATCTAATTTTTATTTCTATTTATTATAATTTTAAATATTCATTTTAATTATTTATTAGTTTATTTTTATAGAAATATTTATTACAAAATAAAGTATGAGTGCGACAAATATAATTTAATTAATTTATTTTTAATAAAAAAAATATACGCTTAAAAAAGAAGTACAAATTTAAAAATTAAAAATTATTATCCAGTAATATATTTTACTTTAATTTAAATCAATTTGGGTTTTGTAAATATTTTTTAATTAATATCTATCTTTTTATTAATAGTTTATTAATTTAATTTTCAATCATTTTTATATTATCTATCAATAAAATTGTTTATATTCAATTTATATGATATATAATTATTAATATTATTATAACTAAATATTATATTCACATTTCAAAAAATTGTAAATTTTATTATATTTTCAAAGGTCAAAGGTTATGACCTATGAAAATGATAACAAATTATAGAAATTTTTTTGTTATTTTATTTTATTATATAAAACCTATAAATCACTAAAAGCCGAAATACATAAATCGCTAAAATCCTAAATAAAAAAACCTCTAAATACTTAAACCATTAAATTGGTATACGCTAATAATAAATCATAAATCTCATTTTAAATTTTATTCAGTAAAATTTCAAATTTTTATTTTAATTATTAATCAGTTTATTTTTTTAGAAATATTAATTAAAAAATAAATTATTAGTGAGACAGATCTAATTTAAATTAAAACAGTATCCCTAAATAATAGATAATAAATCTCATTTATTTTCATTATAATTTTAAATATTCATTTTAATTATTTATTTGTTTATTTATATATAAATATTAATTACAAAATAAATTGAACTAGACAAAAATAGTTATATAAATTATTTTTAATCATAAAATTATAGATAAACTTTTTAAAAGCAAAAAAATTTTCAAAACAAAAAATTATTAATAAGTAATATATTTTGCTTTGCTCCTAAATCATTTTAGGTTTTATAAATATATTTTAATTGATATCTATCTTATTAATAATAGATTATTAATTTATTTTTTGATAATAATTAGAATATTTATCAATAAAATTGTTTATATTGGATTTACATGATATATAATTATAAAGACTATTATAACTAAATATTATATTTACATTTAGAATAATTTAAAAATTATTATATTTTTAAATGTTATCATCTTTGAAAATGTGATAATCATAAAAATATATTTTTTGTTATTTTATTATTTATATAAAACCTATAAACTACTAAATGCCTAAATGCTTAAATCATTAAACTCTTAAACCCCAAAACCCTTAAATACTTAAATTTTTAAACCAACTTTAAAGGTTTAAGTATTTATAAATAATATATAAATATTTATCAATAAATAATAGTTTATTAATTTATTTTTTGATCATTATTCTATTTATATTTAGTTTTTTAATATCTATCAATAAAATTGTTTATTTTTAATTTGCATGATATATAATTATTATGTTTATTATAACTAAATATTGTATTCACATTTGAAAAAAATTTAAAAATTATTATATTTATAAAGGTTATATCATTATTTAAATAAAACATATAAACTACTAAATGCCTAAACACTTATATCACTAAACTCCTAAACTCTTAAATACTTAAACCATTAAACTGGTATACCCTAAATAATTAATCATAAATGTCTTTTTTATTTGTATTCATTATAATTTTAATATTTATTTTAATTATTTATCTATTTATTTTTATAGAAATATTAATTGCAAAATAAAATTATGAATGAGACAAATATAATTTAAATAATTTAACTTCATCAAAAAAATTTATAAGCTCATAAAAAGAATCAAAAATTTAAAAATAAAAAATTATTATTTAGTTATATGTTTTACTTTGATTTTGAATCATTTAGGTTTTGCAAATATATTTTAATTAATATCTATCTTATTAATAATAGTTTATTAATCAATTTTATGATCAGTATTAAAATATCAATCAATAAAATTATTTATATTGAATTTACATGATATTTAATTTTTATGATTATTATAATTAATATTGAATTAACATTTGAAAATAAATTAAAAATTATAATATTTTCCATGGTTATAACCTTGAAAATGACAAAAAATCATAAAAATAAATTTTTTCTTTAATTATTTAAATAAATCTTATAAACCACGAAATACCTAAATACTTAAATTACTAAACTCCGAAACCCTGATACTGCTGCACCACACACACATAGCGACGGACCACAATACACACGTGCACACATTCTTGTCCATTTTGGTGTAGCATTTCGAGGGGCCAGCAAGTCCTGGAAGCAGCCAGAAGTATGGGCCTCCAACTTGTAGAGGGCCCCACTAGCAAGCCGGGATGATAACATTCAGACAATTTACAAGACCGAGCAAAGCGGTCGAGAGTAAACCCAGGAGTAGCTAGGAGTGGGTCCCACTAGCCGTATCAGGCAGCATAGAGGGCCACAAAACCATTGCCCAATAGGTGTAGCAAATAATCCATGATTAATTGGAGAGCTGGCAAAATCAAAATCATCACCAAGCAGGGCCAGTAAGCAAAGGAGTCCAGACCAGCCACACGGGAGCGAAAGATTCAAACTTGTAGTTTATATTTGTAATTTTATTTGTATTTTGGACTTTGTATGCACCATGTACTTGTAGAGACGGATCATGACATACTCACACACACAATCTCGTCTGTTCTCTATGTAGCATGCAATGAGAGCAACTGGACCCATCAGTATCTCTAAGTGGGCTCCACTAATGCATTTTGTAAATACACATTAGGCGATGCTACACTCCCGGGAACAGAAGACCCATTTTATAGAATTTTGTAATTTTACTTGTATTCTAGCTTGGTTGTACTCTTAAATAATTAGACTATTAGATGGACCTCATCACACATGCACACCGATGAATGCATGTTTTTAGATATGTTGTCGGTGCAACATATATCCACTTCTTTGAGATCGAGGAGGAAGCATTCTAACCCATGAAATACTCTTTTGAGGAAATTGGAGCAAAATAATGTGGAATTTAGAGGTGAGAATAAATTGACAAAGTGCCGTAGATATGGACTTGTGGATTTTTGGATATTTAGTTTTACATGTATTCCATTGCATAGCAATGACATAGGAAAACGCTTGATGCTGCATGGCACACACATGCACAATCTTATATTTGCATAGTTTTAATATGGTGCATAATTTAAGTTCCTCCAAAAGGCTTGGACAAATCCGAATGGAAAGGATGCATTGTGCATAATGACTCAATGCCAACTATGAAGTCCAGGAATGCCAGTTGATTTTAGTTGTATTCGTATGCTTGGAATTATTAGGCATTATGTTTTTTATGTATTTTATGCATAGAATCATTAAGGTGCATAGGATTTGGTGGGCTGGCCTAAATTAGTCAGCTTTTTAGTCTCATGTAAGTTGTATGCCTAAATGATAAATAAAGTGTGTTTTTTCAAAAAAAACAAAAAAAACCATAAACCCTAAACTTTAAATCCTAAACCTTAAACCATAAACTATAACGCTAACCCATTTAGCCTAAATCCTAAATCTCATGTTTTGCACTTTTATAATCAAATGACTAAGTGTTAAATTTAAATTGAAATTCACAACTTTTAGGAATGTCAAAGATTTATATTTTTGTATATGTAACACAAAGTTATGACTCAAGGGGTGAGTTATGGATTCAGTCTCTTCTTGCTTTAGATTATTGTAGCATTAGAAATGGTCATGATTGTATATTTTGTCTCTAGAACACAAAATCATATCGATGAGAATATTCCATAACTCGTGTCTCTCTGTTGAACATATTGTTATGGCACTAACAATGATCATGAATATATATTTAATCACTATAATACTGGGTCATAGTATTGGTTATGACCATAGCTTGTGCATTTTATCTTTATATTGCAAAGTGATTGCACTAGGAATGATTGTAACTTTGGACATTCATCAAGTGCAAAAGTCATGACCCTATAAATAGTTAAAGCTCGAGTACCACTCTTTATAACTTTCTATAGCTAAAATTCTTGGGATTAGAAATATCACTATAGTTTTTTCCGTTGATTTTTGACCTCAAGTATCTATATGCAAGACTAATATTTTGAGCAATGATTAAAACCTTTTATACATTTGAATATGATTCATTTACACCTTTTTGGGTATTGTGAGCTTGTATACATAACTCATTTAATATAAAAAAAAAGAAATGATATTTTTCATATCCATAAGGATATTTAAAAAAGGCTTAGACATGCCTATAAAATAATTTTTTTGATTCTTGATTAAAAGAGAGCCCATACTTCTTTCCCTGCAAAAACCACACTGGGCTAGTTTGTTCTAATAGGCTACAAGGTGGTTATTTTTTTAGAGGTGAACTATGTTTTAGAAAAATTGCTTTGAGTGTGTGCGTGAGAGATATTATAGAAGAAATTACAATAATCAATCTAAATAGCATCCTCAACAACTAGCTATTTCAACACATAGGGGTACAACTTTGGTTTAGTCTGTTAGCATACATGAGACAAATTACCTTTAATAGCCTAGTGATTTAACATCAAATATGATGAGATATAATAGAGATAAAGTAAAAGCTCCTATTATTTGTTAGAGCTTTAGCATTCATTCTAGAGTTGAGAGAGGAACAAAATAAATTATTTTAATTATTCAATATAATTTTAATTTTTATTTTAATTATTTATCAGTTTATTTTTATAGAAATATTAATTACAAAAAAAATTATTAGTGAGACAGATCTAATTTAAATTAAACCAGTATATCCTAAATAATAAAGAATAAATCTCATTTTTATTTCATTTTAATTTTTAATATTCAAATTTAATTATTTATTTGTTTATTTTTATATAAATATTAATTAGAAAATATATTATGAGTTACACAAATATAATTTATATAAATTATTTTTCATCAAAATAATATAGATAAACTTTTAAAAGAAAAAAAAATTTCAAAACAAAAAATATTATATAGTAATATATTTTGGTTTGCTTCCGAATCATTTTAGGTTTTGTAAATATATTTTAATTGATATCTCTTTTATTAATAATAGATTACTAATTTATTTTTTTATCATTATTAGAATATTTATCAATAAAATAGTTTATATTTAATTTATATAATATATAAATATAATGATTATTATAACTAAATATTGAATTAACCTTTGAAAAAAATTTAAAAATATTTATATTTTCAAATGTTATAAACTTAAAAAATGAGGAAAAATAATAAAAATAAATTTTTTGTTATTTCAATTTTTAAATAAAACCTATAGATCATTAAATGCTTACTTACTTAAATTAGTAAGCTCATAAATCCTGAAGCACCTAAATAAATAAACCTTTTAACATCTATATACTTCTTAATAAATAATAAATCACACTTTTATTTCTATTTATTATAATTTGATATATTCATTTTAATTATTTATAGTTTAATTTTTTAGAAAAATTAATTACAAAATAAATTTCGATCGAGACAAATATTATTTAAATAATTTATTTTAAGAAAAAAAAAATATAAGCTTATAAAAAAAAGAAAATTTTAAAAATTAAATATTATTATTTAGTAATATATTTTGATTTGATTTTGAATCATTTTGTGTTATGTAAATATATTTTAATTAATATTTATATTATTAATAATAGTTTATTAATTTAATTTTTGATCATTAATATAATATCTATCATTAAAATTATTTATATTGAATTTATATGATATATAATTAGTAAGATTAATATAATTATACATGGTATTCACATTTCAAAAAATTTTAAAAATTATTTTATTTTCAAAGGTTATAACCTTTGAAAATAACAAAAAATCAAAAAAAGAATTTTAAATTTTTATTATATAAATAAAAACTATAAACCACTAAATCCCTAAAAACATAAATTGCTAAACTCCTAAACAATTAAACTCCTAAATAATCAAACCATTAACCTGGTATAACATATATAATAAATCATAAATCTTATTTTAATTTGTATTCATTATAATTTCAAATATTCATTTTAATTATTTATTAGTTTAATTTTTATAGAAATATCAATCACAAAATAAATAATATGTGAGACAAATATAATTTTAATAATTTAATTTTAATCAAAAAAAAGCTTATATAAAGAAGTAAAAATTTAAAAACAAAAAAATTATTATTTAGTAATATATTTTACTTTGATTTTGAATCATTATATATAGGTTTTGCAATTATATTTTAATTGCGATCGATCTTATTAATAATAGTTTATTAATTTATTATTTATTCATTTTTATAATATCGAACAATAAAATTACTTATATTCAATTAAAATGTCTTATAATTATTAAGTTATTATAACTAAATATTATATTTAAATTTCAAAAAAATTTAAAAATTATTATATTTTCAAAGGTTATAACCTTAAAAAATGATAAAAAATCACAAAAATAATTTTTTATTATTTTATTATTTAAATAAAACTTATAAACCACTAAATGCCTAAACATTTAAATCTCTAGTCTTCAAAACCTCAAAAACCCCTATCTACTTAAACCATCAAACCTATATAACCTAAATAATAAATAATAAATCTCATTTTTATTTGTATTCATTATAATTTTAAATATTCATTTTAATTAGTTTTTAGTTTATTTTTATAGAAATATTAATTACAAAATAAATAATGAGTGAGCCAGATATAATTTAAATAAATTATTTTTTATGAAAAAAATAAGCTTATTTAAATAAGAAAAATTTAAAAAATTTAAAATTTTATTTAGTAATATAATTTACTTTGATTTTGAATGATTTTGGGTTCTGCAATTATATTTTAATTAATATCTATCTTATTAATAATAGTTTATTAATTTATTTTTTGAACATTTTTATAATATATATTAATAAATTTTTTTATTTTGAATCTACAACAAATATAATTATTAAGATTATAATAACTAAGTACTATATTCATATTTTAGAACTATTAAAAAATTATTATATTTTTAAAGGTCATAGCCTTTGAAAATAGCCTTTGAAAATAGCCTTTGAAAATCACGAAAATTCATAAAAATAAATATTTTGTTATTTCATTGATTAAATAAAACCTATAAACATGAAAATGTGTCAACATAGAAATCAATAAACTTCTTAACCCCAAAACCACAAATATCTTAAACAATTAAATAGTTATACCCTAAATAATAAATTTTAAATCACATTTTTATTAGTATTCATTATAATTTTAAATATACATTTTAATTATTTATTAGTTTAATTTTATAAAAATATAAATTAAAAAATAAATTATTAGTGAGACAAATATAATTTAAATAATTTATTTTTCATCAAAAAATATATAGGCTTATAAAAGGATACAAAAATTTAAAAATTTAAAATTAAAATTTGAAAAATATTTCACTTTGATTTTGAGTCATTTTAGGTTTTGCAAATATATTTTAAACAATATTTATCTTATTAATAATAGGTTATTACTTTGTTATGATCATATTATAATAAATAACAATAAAATAGTTTATATTGAATTTATATTATATATAATTATTTTGATTATTATAATTTCATATTGTATTCACTTTTCAAAAAAAAATATAAAAATTATTATATTTTCAAAGGTTATAAACTTCAAAAATGAGAAAAAATAACAAAAATAATTTTTTTGTTATTTTATTTTTTATATAAAACCTATAAATCACTAAATGACTAAATACTAAAATGACTAAACTCCTAAACTCTAAAGCTCATAAATACTTAAAACATTAAATTAGTATAGTCTAAATAATAAATAATAAATCTTAGTTTTATTAGTATTCATTATAATTTTAAATATTCATTTTAATTATTTATCATTTTATTTTTTTTAGAAATATTAATTACAAAATAAATTATTAGTGCGACATATATAATTTAAAAATTTATTTTTCATCAAAAAAATGCTTATAAAAAAAGGCATAATTTTAAAAATAAAAAATTATTATTTAATAATATATCTTATTTTGATTTTGAATAATTTTAAATTTTACAATTATATTTTAATTTATATCATTCTTATAAATACAAGTTTATTAATTTATTTATTGATCATTATTATAATATCTATCAATAAAATTATTTATATTGAGTTTACATTATATATAATTATTTATATAATTATGACTAAATATTATATTCACATTTAAAAAAAATTAAAATTATTATAGTTTCAAAGGTTACAACCTTCAAAAATAAAAAAAAAATCAAAAAATTAAATTTTTTGTTTTTTTATTCTTTAAATAAAAAGTATAAATCACTAAAGGTGTAAACAATTAAATCACTAAACTCCTAAACCACAAAACCCCTAAATTCTTAAACCATTGAACCAGTATATCTTGAATAATAAATAATAAATCTCAATTTTATTTGTATTCATTATAATTTTAAATATTCATTTTAATTATTTAGTAGTTATTATTATAGAATTATAAATTACAAAATAAATTATTAGTAAGACAAATATATTTAAATAATTTATTTATAATAACAAAAATATTAAGTTATCAAAAAAGCAAAATATTAAAAAAAAATTATTATTTAGTAATATATTTTAATTTGATTTGAATAAATTTAGATTTTGCAAATACTTTTTAAATAAAACTATTTTATTAATAAAAGTTTATTAATTTATTTTTTGATCATAATTATAATATCTAGCAATATAATTATTTATATTGAATTTAAATGAATTATAATTATGAAGATTATTATAAAGAAATATTATATTTACATTTAAAAAAAATTTAAAAATTATTATATTTTCAAAGGATATAATCTTCAAAAATTAGAAAAAATAATAATAATAATTTTTTTTCTATATCATTGTTTAAATAAAACCTATAAACCACTAAATGCCTAAACACTTAAACATCTAAAATCCTAAACACAAATGCCCCTAAATACTTAAATCTTTAAACTCGTAAACCTTAAATATAATTTAAATAATTTATTAAAATATTAATTACAAAATAAATTATAAGTGATACAAATATAATTTAAATAATTTATTTTTCATCAAAAAAATATATAAGCTTATAAAAATAAGCAAAAACTAAAAAACAAAAATTATTATTTAGTAATAAATTTAATATTGTCAAAGGTTAAAACCTTTAACAATGTGAAAAAATATCAAAAAAAATTTTTTTGTTATTTCATTGTTTAAACAAAACCTATAAACCACTAAAAGCCTAAAAACATAAATCGCTAAAGTCCTAAATGACAAAACCTCTAAATACTTAAAATATTAAACTGGTATACAATAATAATAATTAATATATCTCATTTTAATTTTTATTCAGTATAATTTTTAAATTTTTATTTTAATTATTTATCAGTTTATTTTTATTAAAATATTAATTACAAAATAAATTATAAGTTAGATAGATATAAGTTAAATTAAACTGGTATACCCTAAATAATAAAGAATAAATCTAATTTTTTCTTCATTATAATTTTAAATATTCATTTTAATTATTTATTTGTTTATTTATATATAAATATTAATTACAAAATAAATTGAGATAGACAAATATAATTTATATAAATTATTTTTCATCAAAAAATTATAGATAAAATTTTTAAAAGAAAAAAAATTTACAAAACAAAAAATTATTATATAGTAATATATTTTGCTTTGCTTGTGAATCATTTTAGGTTTTGTAATTATATTATAATTTATATCAATCTTATTAATAATAGATTATTAATTTATTTTTTGATCATTATTAGAATATTTATCAATAAAATAGTTTATATTAAATATATAAGATATATAAATAAAATGATTATTATAACTATATATTGAATTCATTTTTGAAAAAAATTTAAGAATTATTATGTTTTCTAAGGTTATAACCTTTGAAAATATCAAAAAATAATAGAAATAAATTTTTAGTTTTTTTATTTTTAAATAAAACTTTTAAACTACTAAATGCATACAGAGTTAAATAATTTAACTCCTAGACCCTGTAATGCCTAAATACATAAACCATTAAACCGCTATTTACTACATAATAATTAAGAAATCTTTTTTTTATTTCAATTTATTATAATTTTAAATATTCATTTTAATTATTTATTATTTTTTTTTATAATAATTTTTATTACAAAATAAATTATGAGTGCGACAAATATAATTTAAATAATTTATTTTTAATAAAAAAAAATATATTCGCTTATAAAAGAAGTAAAAATTTTAAAATTAAAAATTATTATCCAGTAATATTTTTTACTTTAATTTTGAATCAATTTGGTTTTTGTAAATATTTTTTAATTAATATCTCTCTTATTATTAATAGTTTATTAATTTAATTTTTGATCATTATTATAATATCTATCAATAAAATATTTATATTGAATTTATATGATATATAATTATTAAAATTATTATAACTAAATATTGTTTTCACATTTCAACAAATTTTAAATATTATTATATTTTCAAAGGTTATAACCTCTGAAACTGACAAAAAATTACAAATTTTTTTTTTATTTTATTGTTTAAATAAAACCTATAAACCACTAAATGCCTAAAAAAATGTATCGCTAAACACCTATACGACAAAACCTCTTAATACTTAAAATATTAAATTGGTATACATTAATAATAAATCATAAATCTCATTTTAATTTTTATTCAATATAATTTTAAATTTTTATTTTAATTATTTATTAGTTTATTTTTATAGAAATATTAATTACAAAATAAATTATTAGTGAGACAGATATAATTTAAATAATTTATATTTCATCAAAAAAAAATATAAGCTTATAAAAAAAGGCACAATTTTAAAAACAAAAATTTATTATTTAGTAAAATATTTTATTTTGATTTTGTATCATTTTAGATTTTGCATTTATATTTTAATTTATATCATTCTTTTTAATAATAGTTTATTAATTATTTATTGATCATTATTATAATATCTATTAATAAAATTATTTATTTTGAGTTTACATTATTTATAATTATTAAGATTATTATAATTAAATATTATATTCACATTTAAAAAAAATTAAAAATTATTCTATTTTCAAAGGTTATAACCTTCAAATATTAAAAAAAACAAAATTAAATTTTTCATTTTTTCATTCTTTAAATAAAAATTATAAATCACTAAAGGCATAAATATTTTAATCACTAAACCCCAAAACACCTAAATACCTAAACCATTAAAACTGTATATCTTGAATAATAAATAATAGATCTCACTTTTATTTGTATTCATTATAATTTTAAATATTCATTTTAATTATTTTTTAGTTTACTTTTATAGAATTATAAATTACAAAATATATTATGAGGAAGAAAAATATAATTTAAATAATATACTGAACAATAAATATATACTTATAAAAAGAAGCAAAACATCAAAAACATTATTATTTAGAAATTTGTTTTACTTTGATTTTGAATAAATTTAGGTTTTGCAAATATATTTTAAATAATATCTATCTTATTTATAATAGTTTATTAATTAATTTTTTATCATTAATATAATATCTATTAATATAATTGTTTATATTGAATTTATATTATATATAATAATTATTATTATCATAACTAAATAAAGTATTCACATTTAAAAAAATTTAAAAATTGTTATATTTTCTAAGGTTATAACCTTCAAAAATGAGAAAAAATAAAAAAAAATAAATTTTTTGTTATATCATTGTTTAAATAAACCTTATAAACCATTAAATACCTAAACACATAAATTTCTAAACTCCTAAACCTCAATGCCCCTAAATACTTAAACTTTTAAACTCATAAACCTTAAATATAATTTAAATAATTTATTGAAATATTAATTACAAAATAAATTATAAGTGATACAAATATAATTTAATTAATTTTTTTTATCAAAAAAATATATAATCTTATAAAATGAGGCAAAAACTAAAAAATAAAAATTATTATTAAGTAATAAATTTACTTTGATTTTTAATCATTTTAGTTTTGTAATTAAATTTTAATTTATATCTATCATATTAATAATAGTTTATTAATTTATTTTTTGATAATTGATATAATATCTATCAATAAAATTGTTTATATTTAGTTTATATTATATATAGTTATAATTATTATTATTACTAAATATTATATACATATTTTTAAAAAAATTTAAAATTATTATATTTTCAAAGGTTATAATCTTTGAAAATTTGAAAAAATATCAAAAATAATTTATTTGTTATTTCATTCTTAAAATAAAACCTATAAACCACTAATTGCCTAAATACTTAAATGAATAACTTTTAAATATCGAAAACCATAAATAGATAATTTTTTTAATTAGTGATATCATAAATAATAAATAATAAATCCATTTTTATTTTTTCCATTATAATTTTAAATTTGTTATAAAATAAAAATAAACCCACAATAATTTGAAAGATAGAAAATTCAAAACTAAAGTAATAAATTACATCATGAATAAAATACATTCAAAAGAAAATAAGAAATTGGAATACATTGGACTGAGTTTCAGAGAAATAGGAAAAGTCCTTTATATAGGAAAAATTTTAATAATCTCCAAACATATTTCCGATATGGGCAAGGTGATTTTCGCCTACCCCAATTAAAATAATATTCTCTCACTTGAAAATCATTTTCTTTGCTTGTGAATACCTGCTTCCAATCTTGTTAAGCCACATGAAGTTCTACACCATTTAAACTTGTCAGTGCTGATCGATTTGGTCAAAACATCCGCTATATTTTCTTCGGTATCAATCTTTTGTAAATCCACACTTCCTTCTTCTAATTTCTCCCGTACAAAATGATATTGTACCCTGATGTGTTTTGTCTTTGAGTGAAATACTGGATTTCTTGCTAAGTGTAGAACACTTTGACTATCACAAAATAAAGTAACCTTATCTTGTTTATATCCAAACTCTTCCAACAGTATTTGCAACCACATTGCCTCTTTATTAGCTTGTGTAGCTGCAACATATTTTGATTCTGTCATAGAAGTAGATACAATAGGCTGCAATTTCGAAACCCAACTTACAGCTCCTCTAGCAAGAGAAAAAACATAATCTGTTGTAGACTTGCTATTATCAACATTTCCAGCATAGCCTGCATCAACATAACCTCTGACAATATGATCTGAACTTCCATAGCATATTCTAGTATTTGAGGTTCCTTTCAGATATCTGAAAATCCTCTTCACAGTACTCCAATGTTCTAAGCCCGAATTTTCCATGAATCGACTAACCACTCCCACTGCTTGTGCAATATCTGGTCTAGTACAAATCATTTCAAACATTAAACTTCTCACTGCTAATGCATACTGTACTCGAGACATCTTCCTCCTCTCTTTTTCTGAGCTAGGACACATACTTGAGGATAATTTGAAATTAACAGGAAGAGTGATAGAAATTGGCTTACTATCTTGCATGTTGAAATGACGCATGATTTTGTTAAAATAATTTTGTTGAGAAAGCCAAATCTTCTTATTATTTCTATCTCGGTAATTCTGCATCCCTAGAATCTTGTTTGCTAGTCCCAATTCCTTCATATCAAATTCCCAAGCCAACTGTGCCTTCAATTCTTGGATTTGACATTTGTTTGGGCCTGCTACCAACATGTCATCCACATATAATAGTAAAATGATGAAATATTAATTACAAAATAAATAATGAGAGAGACAACTATAATTTTAATAATTTATTTTTAATCAAATAAAAATATAAGCTCATAAAAAGAAGTAAAAATTTAAAAACAAAAATTTATTATTTAGTAATATATTTTACTTTGATTTTGAATCATTATATATGGGTTTTGCAATTATATTTTAATTGCTATCAATCTTATTAAGAATAGTTTATTAATTTATTATTAGATCAATTTTATAATATCTAACAATAAAATTACTTATATTGAATTTAAATGTCTTATAATTATTAAGATTATTATAACTAAATATTATATTTACTTTTGAAAAAAATTTAAAAATTATTATATTTTCAAAGGTTATAAACTTCAAAAATGATAAAAAATCATAAAAATAATTTTTTTATTATTTTATTATTTAAATAAAACTTATAAAGCACTAAATGCCTAAACATTTAAATCTCGAGACTCCTAAACCCCAAAGCCAATAAATACATAAGCCTTTAAATTAGTATACTTTAAATAATAAATAATAAATCTCATTTTTATTAGTATTCATTATAATTTTAAATATTCGTTTTAATTATTTATCAGTTTATTTTTATTGAAATATTAATTGCAAAATAAATTATTAGTTAGACGGATATAATTTAAATAATTTATTTTTCAACAAAAAAATAAGTGAATATAAAAAGAGGCAAAATTATTAAAACAAAATATTATTATTTACTAATTTATTTTAATTTAATTTTGAATAATTTTAGATTTTGCAATTATATTTTAATTTATATCATTCTCATTAATATTAGTTTATTAATTTATTTATTGATCATTATTATAATATCTATTAATAAAATTATTTATATTGATTTTACATTATATATAATTATCAAGATTATTATAACTAAATATTATATTCACATTTTAAAAAAAATTAAAAATGATTATATTTTCAAAGGTTATAACCTTCATAAATTAGATAAAATCACTTAAGGCATAAACACTTAAATGACTTAACCCCAAAACACCTAAATTCTCAAACCATTAATCTGTATATCCTGAAAAATAAATAATAAATCTCAATTTTATTTGTATTCATTATAATTTTAAATATTTATTTTAATTATGTATTAGTTTATTTTTATAGAATTATAAATTACAAAATAAATTTTGAGCAAGACAAATATAATTTAAATAATTTATTTTTAATAACAAAAATATAAACTTATAAAAAAATCAAAATATTAAAAAAAATATTATTTATTAATATATACTTTGATTTTGAATAAATTTAGATTTTGCAAATATATTTTAAATAATATCTATCTTATTAATAATAGTTTATTAATTTATTTATTAATCATAATTATAATATCTAGCAATGTGATTATTTATATTGAATTTAAATGACTTATATTTATTAAGATTATAATAACTAAATATTATATTTACATTTGAATAAAATTAAGAAATTTTTATATTTTCAAAGGTTATAAGCTTCAAAAATTAGAAAAAAAAATAAAAATAAATTTTTTGTTATATCATTGTTTAAATAAAACTTATAGACCACTAAATGCATAACTTAAATCTATAAACTCCTAAACATAAAAGCCCCTAAATACTTAAAAGGTTAAACTCGTAAACCTTAAATATAATTTAATTAATTTATTTTTCAAAAAAAAATAAGCTTATAAAAAGAAGCAAAAAGTAAAAAACAAAAATTATTATTTGGTAATAAATTTTACTTTGATTTTGAATATTTTTAGGTTTTGCAATTATATTTTAATTTATATCTATCATATTAATAAAAGCATATTAATTTAATTTTTGAAAATTAATATCATATCTATCAATAAAATTGTTTATATTTAGTTTATATTATATATAATTATAATGATTATTTTTACTAAATATTGTATTCCCATTTTTAAAATTTTTAAAATTATTATATTTTGAAAGGTTAACCTTTGAAATGTGAAAAAATATCAAAAATAATTTTTTTGTTATTTCATCATTTAAATAAAACCCATAAACAACTAAATGCCTAAAAACACAAATCACTAAAGTCATAAAAGAAAAAACGTCTAAATACTTAAAATATTAAACTGGTATACATTAATTATAATTCATAAATCTCATTTTAATTTTTATTAAGTATAATTTTAGATTTTTATTTTAATTATTTATCAGTTTATTTTTATAGAAATATTAATTACAAAATAAATTATTAGTTATACAGATGTAATTTAAATTAGACTGGTATACCCAAAATAATAAATAATAAATCTCAATATTATTTTTTTCATTATAATTTTAAATATTCATTTTAATTATTTATTTGTTTATTTTTATATAAATATTAATTAAAAAATAAATTATGAGTTAGACAAAAATAATTTATATAAATTAATTTTCATCAAAAAAATATGAATAAAGTTAATTGATATCTATCTTATTAATTGATAGATTATTAATTTATTTTTTGATCATTTTTAGAATATTTATCAATAATATTGTTTATATTGAATTTATATGATATATAAAGATAATGATTATTATAACTAAATATTTAATTCACATTTGACAAAAATTTAAAAATTATTATATTTTCAAATGTTATAACCTTTGAAAAAATCAAAAAATAAAAAAAATAAATATTTTGTTATTTTAATTTTTAAATAAAACCTATAAACCACTAAATGCATACACAATAAAATCAGTAAACTCCTAAGGCCCGTAATGCCTAAATACATAAACCATTAAACTGCTATATACTACTTAATAAATTAAGAAATCTAATTTTTATTTCAATTTATTATTATTTTAAATATTAATTTTAATTATTTATAAGTTTATTTTATAGAAATATTTATTACAAAATAAATTGAGTGCGCCAAATATAAATTAAATAATTTATTTTTAATCAAAAAATATATATATGCTTATAAAAGAAGTAAAATTCTAAAAATTAAAAATTATTATCCACTAATATATTTTACTTTAATCTTGAATCCATTTGGGTTTTGTAAATATTTTTTAATTAATATCTATCTTATTATTGATAGTTTATTAATTTAATTTTTGATCATTATTATATTATCTATCAATAAAATTGTTTATATTGAATTTATATGATATATAATTATTAATATTATTATAACTAAATATTGTATCCACATTTCAAATAATTGTAAATATTATTATATTTTCAAAGGTTATAACCTATTAAAATGATAACAAATTATAGAAATTTTTTTTTATTTTATTTTTTAAATAAAACCTTTAACCACTAAAAGCCTAAAAGCATAAATTGCTAAACTCCTAAATGATAAAACCTTTAAATACTTATTCCATTAAATTGGTATAGATTAATAATAAATCATAAATATCATTTTAATTTTTATTTAGTATAATTTTAAATTTTTATTTTAATTATTTATCAGTTTATTTTTATAGAAATATTAATTACAAAATAAATAATTAGTGAGACAGATCTATTTTAAATAATTTATTTTTCATCAAAAAAAAATATATGCTTATATAAAAGGCAAAATTTTAAAAACAAAAATTTATTATTTTGTAATATATTTTATTTTGATTTTGAATCATTTTTGTTTTTGCAATTATATTTTAATTTATATCATTCTTATTAATAATAGTTTATTAATTTTTTCTTAATCATTATTATAATATCTATTAATAAAATTATATATATTGAGTTAACATTATATATAATTATTAAGAATATTATAACTAAATATTATATTAACATTTAAAAAAAATTAAAAATTATTATATTTTCAAAGGTTATAACCTTCAAAAATTTAAAAAAATCAAAAAATTTATTTTTTGATTTTTTTATTCTTTAAATAAAATCTATAAATCACTAAAGTCCTAACACTTAAATGTCTAAACATTAAAACACCTAAATACTTAAACCATTAAACCTGCATATCCTGCATAATAATTAATAAATCTCAATTTTATTAGTATTCAATATAATTTTAAATATTAATTTTAATTATTTATTAGTTTATTTTTATAGTATTATAAATTAAAAATAAATTATGTCGAAGACAAATATAATTTAAATAGTTTACTTTTAATAAAAAAAATATAAATTTATAAAAAGAAGAAAAACATCAAAAAAATTATTATTTAGTATTATATTTTACTTTGATTTTGATAAATTTATGATTTGCAAATATATTTTAAAAAAAATTTATCTTATTAATAATAATTTATTAATTTTTTTTTGACCATTAATATAATATCTATCAATATTTTTTGAATTAACATGATATATTTTATTTGCAAAAATATTATTTGATCATTAATAATTCAAAATAATGTTTTATATTGAATTAATATGATATATAATTATTAAGATATAAATAACTAACTATAGTATTCACATATATTAAAAAATATAAAATTGTTATATTTTCAAAGGAACCTTCAAAAATGAGAAAAAAAACAAAAATAAATTTTTTGTTATATATTGTTTAAATAAAACTTATAAACCATTAAATGCCTAAATACATAAATCTCTCAACTCCTAAACCTCAAAGCCCCTAAATACTTAAACCTTTAAACTCGTAAACCTTAAATATAATTTAAATAATTTATAGAAATATTAATTACAAAATAAATTATGAGTGATACAAATATAATTTAAATAATATATTTTTCGACAAAAAAATATATAAGCATATAAAATTATGCAAAAACTAATAAAAATTATTATTTAGTAATAAATTTTACTTTGATTTTGAATCATTTTAGGTTTTTTAATTATATTTTAATTTATATCTATCATATTAATAATAATTTATTAATTTATTTTTTGATAATTGATATAATATTATCAATAAAATTGTTTATATTTAGTCTATATTATATATAGTTATAATAATTATTATTACTAAATATTGTATTAATATTTTTAAAAAATTTTAAAAGTATTATATTTTCAAATGGTATGACATTTGAAAATTTGAAAAAATATAAAATAAATTTTTTGTTATTTCATTGTTTAAATAAAAGCTATAAACCATTAAATGCCTAAATACTTAAATCAATAACTTCTAAATCTCGAAAACCCAAAATAGATAAATTTTTTAAACAGGTATATTCTAAATAATAAATAATAAATCTCATTATTATTTTTTATATTATAATTTTAAATATTCATTTTAATTATTTATTTTTTTATTTTTATATAAATATTAATTACAAAATAAATTATAAGTTAGACAAATATAATTTATATAAAATATTTTTCAAAAAAAATTTATATAAACTTATTAAAAGAAGAAACAAATTAAAAACAAAATATTATTATATAGTAATATATTTTACATTGTTTCTAAATCATTTTAGGTTTTGTAATTATATTTTAATTGATATCTAACATATTAATAATTGATTATTAATTTAATTTTTGATCATTATTAGAATATTTATCAATAAAAATATTTATATTTAATTTATATGATATATAGATTTAATAATTATTATAACTAAATATTGTATTCACTTTTGAAAAAAATTTAAAATTATTATATTTTCAAAGTGTATAACCTTTGAACATGTGAAAAAACAAAAAAAAATATTTTTTTATTATTTCATTGTTTAAATAAAACCTATAAATCTCTAAATGCCTAAACACTTAAATTACTAAACTACAAAATCCCGATACTTATATATAGATAATCGTTTAAATGGGTTGACCCTAATTAATAATTAATAAATCTCATTTTTATTTGTTTTCATTATAATTTAAAAAATTTATTTTGATTGTTTAGTTTCTTATTTATATATATATATTAATTATAAAATAAATTATGAGTTAAAAATATAATTTATAAAAATTATTTTTCATCAAAAAATAAATAAGCTTATAAAAAGAATTAAAATTTTAAAACAAATAATTAATATTAAGTAATGTATTTTGCTTTGCTTTTGAATCATTTTAGGTTTTGATATTATATTTTAAGTAATATCAAACTTATTCATAACAGATTTTTAATTTATTTTTTGATAATTATTAGAATATCTATCAATAAAATTATTTATATTGAATTTATATGATATATAATTATTATAATTATTATAAATAAATATTTATTAACTTTTGAAACAAATTTAAAAATTATTATATTTTCAAAGGTTATAACCTTTGAAAATATCAAAAAATAATAAAAATAAATTATTTTTGTTTTTTTTCTTAAATAAAACCCATAAACCACAAAATGCATACACATTTAATCAGTAAACTCCTAAACCTCATAATGCCTGAATACATAAACCATTAAACTACTGTATACTGCTTAATAATTAATAAATCCAATTTTTATTTCTATTTATTATAATTTTAAATATTCATTTTAATTATTTATTAGTTTATTTTTATAGAAATATTTATTACAAAATAAAGTATGAGTGCACAAATATAATTTAATTAATTTATTTTTAATAAAAAAAATATATGCTTATAAAAGATGTAGAAATTTAAAAATTAAAAATTATTATTCAGTTATAGATCTTACTTTTATTTTGAATCAATTTGGGTCTTGTAAATATTTTTTAATTACTTTCTATCGTTTTATTAATAGTTTATTAATTTAATTTTTGATCATTATTATATTATCTATAAATATAATTGTTTATATTGAATTTATATGATATATAATTATTAATATTATTAAAACAAAATATTGATTTCACATTTCAAAAAATTGTAAATATTATTATATTTTCAAAGGTTATAACCTTTGAAAATATCAAAAAATAATAAAAATAAATTAATTTTGTTTTTTTTCTTAAATAAAACCTATAAACAACAAAATGCATATACAGTTAAATCAGTAAACTTCTAAACCTCATAATGCTTGAATACATAAACCATTAAATTACTGTATACTACTTAATAATTAATAAATCTAATTTTTATTTCTATTTATTATAATTTTAAATATTCATTTTAATTATTTATTAGTTTATTTTTTATAGAAATATTTATTACAAAATAAAGTATGAGTGCACAAATATAATTTAATTAATTTATTTTTAATAAAAAAAAATATATGCTTATAAAAGAAGTAGAAATTTAAAAATTAAAAATTATTATTCAGTAATATATCTTACTTTTATTTTGAATCAATTTGGGTTTTGTAAATATTTTTTAATTACTGTATATCTTTTTATTAATAGTTTATTAATTTAATTTTTGATCATTATTATATTATTTATAAATATAATTGTTTATATTGAATTTATATGATATATAATTATTAATATTATTACAACTAAATATTGATTTCACATTTCAAAAAATTGTAAATATTATTATATTTTCAAAGGTTATGACCTATGAAAATGATAACAAATTATAGAAATTTTTTTTTTGTTATTTTATTTTTTTATATTAAACCTATAAACCACGAAAAGCCTAAAAACATAAATCGCTAAACTCTAATGACAAAACCTCTAAATACTTAAACTATTAAATTGGTATACATTAATGATAAATCTTAAATCTCATTTTAATTTTTATTCAGTATAATTTTAAATTTTTATTTTAATTATTTATAAGTTTATTTTTATAGAAATATTAATTACAAAATAAATTATTATTGAGATGGATCTAATTTAAATTAAACTGGTATCCCTAAATAATAAATAATAAATATCATTTTTTTCATTATAATTTTAAATATTCATTTTAATTATTTATTTGTTTATTTATATATAAATATTAATTTCAAAATAAATTATGAGTTAGACAAATATAATTTATATAAATTATTTTTCATTAAAAAAATATAGATAAAATTATTAAAATACGAAAAAATTCAATAACAAAAAAATATATTTTTCTTTGTTATGTAATTATATAACAAAATATTGTAATATATTATGTAATATATTTTTCTTTGCTTCTGAATCATTTTATATTATGTAATTATATTTTAATTAATATCTATCTTATTATTAATGTATTATTAATTTTTTTTTTGATTATTATTAGAATATTTATCAATAAAATAGTTTATATTGAATTTATATAATATATAAATATAATGATTAGTATAACTAAATATTGAATTCACATTTGAAAAAAAATTAAAAATTATTATTTTTTCAAAGGTTATGACCTTTGAAAATATCAAAAAATAATAAAAATAAATTTTTTGATATTTTATTTTTTAAATAAAAACTATAAACCACTAAATGCTAGGGGTGCTCTTGGGACCGGACTAGATGGGGATTACAAATCTCCAGTCCTTTCCCACAGTCCGGATATTTTTTTTAAGATACAAACCCATCACATAGGTTGAAAATATCGAGATGGGACGGAATGTAGATCGGGGATTTTGGGTAGGTGTAAACTGTTCCAGGACAGAACGGAGTTCGGACATTTTTTTCAATTTATTTTCATTATACCGGCCAAGTTATTTCATGTCGAAGCCTTTTGTTGTACCATTTATCATTTCTTAGTTATGTATCTTTCAAACTCAAATTGGGCCTATTGTGTTTTGTCAAATAGGCTGAATACCGCAAACGAATTTCATAACCTTGTCAAAAGCTTTGATGTGCAGAAAATGATAGATATGTTAAAAAGAATGGGACCGAGTTGTGAGCTTAATTTGGTTCTTTGTTTTGTCATAAGTTGGCTTTGTTCAGCCGAGTGAAAGTTAACCATAATAACAAAATTACATTTTTTAAATAATTACTTAAAATATTAAGGAATAGCTAAAGATGACCACAAACATTGGTAACAGCAATTACTACTTAAGTAATTGCTAAAATTAGGCAGCTTAATATAACAAAAAAAAATACAACTAATAACAACCATGATAATAATCATTTCAAAGGTCCTTCCCGGAACAGCAATGAAAATCCAAACCCAATTAATTATATCTTCTACAACTCCTCCCTTTTCTTCCTCCACTGTAGAAGTACAACCAAAGATGACAATGTGTTAATCATGTAGACATAAATTTCTAAGATGAAAGACTAATAAAAAAACAAAATATTACCTTATAAAATTTAATACACCCATTCCAAATTTAGTTGGCCAACTATAATTGCAAAAATATTTGGATCTTGTGATCCATCTGAAAATTGTAATTGAACCATATTTTTATTAAATTGAATGAATAAAATAAGTAAAAGTGAAATTAAAATTTACAAGATTTGTATACTAACCTGATTCATTATCATCAAGGTCTTGAAATAATTCTTCAATTTCAATAGGTTTGTTTGAGCTTCTTAACAAATCTTGTAGATATATGAGAACTTCAGCTGTAATAGCTATTAAATAACTCCTAAATTTATCTAAAGTTCTCCCCCTAGTGCTAAATGTAGATTCGTAGGCCACAGTAGATGCTTGGATAGCAAATACATCCCTTGCTACATTTTCCAAAGAAGGATACCCAACCTCATTTACCTTCCAACAGTTTAGAAGATCAAAATCAATTCTATTTTTTTCAAGTTTGTCCTCCAAGTAGCTATCCAACTCTTCCAAAGCTACAACTTCTTGTTCTTTCTCCAATTCAACAAAAAAAATCATCAACATAAGTATCACTACCATCAAAGAAATCATCATTTTTCTTCAACACAGTAGAAGAGAAATCATCTTCTTTTGATTCATCTTCATTTAAATCTTTATAATCATCCATCATCTCATTTAAAGCATTTATAACCTTTTTCACTAAATTTTTAGCCAATTCCTCTCCATAATGCTAAGTGTACTTAACCTTGAGATATTTGAGCTTATATCTAGGATCCAACACTACTGCTACAAAAAGCATAATATTTGTTGACCAAAGAGAACCCCAATATTTGTTGAATTTATGCATCATTTTCATACCCATTTCAGACACCATTGTTTCTCAACTATTTTCACAAAGATCAATTTTTTTCAAAATTCGAATAATCTACGGAAATAAACACTAGAGGTAGAATATTATGAGCCAGAAAATTTACAAGTTACCTCATAAAAAGTTTTCAAGAAACAAGCCAAAATTTTGGCATTTGTTTAGTCTCTCTCAGTTGGAATGTTTGAACCAAACTCCTTCAAAAACCTTTTGACTTTGTCCTCCAACTTATAAATTCTTTTTGATATTTTATATCAGTTTGTAGCATCAAAAAAGTTTAATTCCATCTTGTAGGACAATCTAATTGCAATGAAGATCCATATGTCATGTTTGCTTCTTCAACACATAACTTAAACATATCTAATCTTTTAGGACTGCTCCTCACATATTTCACCACACCTCTAATTTTTTGAATAGCACCCTCAACTATTGTAATGCCATCTCTGACAATTAAATTTAGGATATAAGCACTTCATCTCATATGAAAATGCTCGCCTCTCAAAGGTACACACTTTTCTTCACAATCCTTTTTTTCAATTGTTCAACTGCAACATCATTATTCAATGCATTGTCAACAATAATGCACATCAACTTTTTCAAACCCCATTCATTCATGCAAAACTCAATAGCATTTCTAATATTAACTCCAGAATGTCTTTTAATTACACAAAAGTTCAAATGCCTTTTATGCATATTCCATTGAGAATCAATAGAATGAACAGTCAAACATATTTAAGACAAATTTTGAAATCTAGTCCAACTATCGGTAGTCAATGAAACTCTACAACAATGAAATGATATGCTATCAAATAATTTCTTCTTTTCCTTCACAAACAAAGAAAAATAATCCCTCAATATAGAGTGTCTAGATGGTATTTTAAATTGAGGCACACTAACTTCACAAAACTCCTTAAACTCATCCCTCTCAACAATACAAAAAGGCAATTCATCTTTTATGATCATTTTCACCAAAGTCTCCCTAACTAGTTGTTGATCAAATTGCCGACAAGTTAATTTGTTATCCTCTGAACTAGTACCTTAAGTGAAACTCAACAAAGATTCTGACTTGTATTTACCTTTGTGAGCTTCTATTAATTCTTTTTTGTGTGGAAATTTCCTACGAGTCTCTCTCAAGTATTTCCATAAACCCAAAGTACCTTGATCACTTTTTGCCAATTATTCTTTCCTACACCATATACAAGCTGCCCAACCAGTTTCATTTCCCTCTGAATCAACTAATATCTCATAAGTTTCCCAAACAGCAGACTTATACTTTTTATGAGCTTGATTTCAGTTGTACCTTGACTTTCTTTTACAATTGGAATTGAAGAACCTGCCATAACAATAGGAGGGTTCATGAAAGGATGATGATTGGATTTACCAGTAATTTTAATCATTTGAGATGCGATCATCTTCAATTTATTGTATTTTTTGTTTACCGCTGGATTGTGCCATCTGCATTGCCATTAATTAATATGATATGTTAAGCATAAATACATATAGATATTTCAAACATGCAAGCTCTACAAAACTTACTATAACACATTCAGCCCACTCATTCGGCCCAACCACAACACCACAACCAATACTCAACAAAACTGACTGAGACACATAATAATAATAATTAATCACTCAATTCTCGTCAGAAAAACAAACCAAAAGGCTGGTGGCATCTGGGACACGGTGGAGGCAACCAGAAGTGCGACAGATAAGGGCTGGACCTAACTGAACAAGGTTGGAATGGAATGAGGTGGCCTGGAGCTCACAGGAACAGCAATAGGTGCGTCGGAATTGGATGGGAAGTAGCGGAATTGGTGGCATCTTAATGTTATATATATATATTCTTGGTTCTAGTATTGGATTTTTAGGATGGTACAGTTCTCGAGATGAATATTTCGTAAGATCTAGAACCGTCCCAAAAGAAAAAATAAGTGACAGAACGGGATGGGAAAAGTCAAAGTCAACTGATTTTTCTCAGTCCCGATTCTCTCGGGACTAGACTTCCGGTCAGGTCACGAATCTCTGAGTCCCATGAGCTGCCCTATTAAATGCATATAAAGTTAAATCTATAAACTCCTAAATTCCGTAATGCCTAAATAGATAAACCGTTAAACCACTAAATTCTACTTAATAATTAATAAATCTATTTTTTATTGATATTTATATTATTTTTAAATATTCATTTTAATTATTTATTAGTGGATTTATTTAGAAATATTATTACAAAATAAATTATGAGTGGGACAAATATAATTTAAAAAATATATTATTTATCTAATAAAAATATACGCTTATAAAAGAATTATAAATTTAATAATTAAAAATTATTATCAAGTATTATAAGTTACTTTTATTTTGAATCAATTTGGGTTTTGTAAATATTTTTTAATTAATATCTATCTTAGAATTAATAGTTTATAAATTTAATTTTTTATAATTATTATAATATCTATCAATAGAATTATTTATATTAAATTTATATGATATATAATTATTTATATTATTATAACAAAATATTGTATAAAAATTTCAAAAAATTGTAAATATTTTATATTTTCAAAAGTTATAACCTATGAAAATGATAAAAAATTATATAAATTTTTTTTGTTATTTTATTTTTTTAAATAAAACTTTAAACAACTAAAAGCCTAAAAACATAAATCGCTAAACTCCTAATGACAAAACTACTAAATACTTAAATCATTAAACTGGTATACATAAATAATAAATCATAAATCTCATTTTAATTTTTATTCAGTATAATTTTAAATTTTTATTTTAATTATTTATCTATTTATTTTATAGAAATATTAATTACAAAATAAATTATTAGTGATACAGATCTAATTTTAATTAAACCAGTATCCCTAAATAATAAATAATAAATCTAATTTTTTTTTCATTATAATTTTAAATATTCATTTTAATTATTTATTTTTTTATTTATATATAAATATTATTTACAAAATAAATTGAGATAGACAAAAAAAATTTATATAAATTATTTTTCATCAAAAAATTATAGATAAACTTTTTAAAAGAAAAAAAATTTTCAAAACAAAAAATTATTATATAGTAATATATTTTGCTTTGCTTCTGAATCATTTTAGGTTTTGTAATTATATTTTAATTGATATCTATCTTATTTTTAATAGATTATTAATTTATTTTTTGATCATTATTAGAATATTTATAAATAAAATTGTTTATATTAAATTTACATGTTATATAATTATAAAGATTATTATAACTAAATAATATATTTACATTTTAAAATAATTTAAAAATTATTATATTTTTAAAGGTTATCATCTTTGAAAATTAGATAAAATCACAAAAACAAATTTTTTGTTTTTTTATTGTTTATATAAAACCTATAACCTACTACATGCCTAAATGCTTAAATCATTAAACTTTTAAATCCCAAAACCACAAAACCCTTAAATACTTAAACATTTAAACCATCTTTAAAGGTTTAAGTATTTATAAATAATATATAAATATCTATTTATAAATAATAGTTTATTAATTTATTTTTTGATCATTATTATATTTATATTTAGTTTATTAATATCTATCAATAAAATTGTTTTTTTTTAATTTACATGATATATAATTATTAAGTTTATTATAACTAAATCTTGTATTCACATTTAAAAAAAATTTAAAAATTATTATATTTATAAAGGTTATAACCTACTCCTAAGTACTTAAACCATTAAACCGGTATACCCTAAATAATTAATCATAAATCTCATTTTTATTTGTATTCATTATAATTTTAATATTCATTTTAATTATTTATTTGTTTATTTTTATAGAAATATTAATTGCAAAATAAAATTATGAATGAGACAAACATAATTTAAATAATTTATCTTCATCAAAAAAATGTATAAGCTTATAAAAAGAATCAAAAATTTTAAAATAAAAAATTATTATTTAGTAATATTTTTTACTTTGATTTTGAATCATTTTAGGTTTTGCAAATATATTTTAATTAATATCTATCTTATTAATAATAGTTTATTAATCTATTTTATGATCAGTATTATAATATCGATCAATAAAATTATTTATATTGAATTTACATGATATTTAATTTTTATGATTATTATAATTAAATATTGTATTAACATTTAAAAAAATATTAAAAATTATAATATTTTCAATGGTTATAACCTTGAAAATGAGAAAAAATCAAAAAAATAATTTTTTTGTTATTTAATTATTTAAATAAAACCTATAAATCACAAAATAACTAAATACTTAAATTACTAAATTCCTAAACCCTAATACTACTCCACCACACAAACATAGCGATGGACCACAGTACACACGTGCACATATCCTTGTCAATTTTGGTGTAGCATTTAGAGGGGCCAGAAAGTCCTAGAAGTAGCCGAAGTATGGACCACCATCATGTAGAGGGCCCCGCTAGCAAGCCGGGATAATAATATTCAGACAACTGACGAGATCGAGCAAAGTGGTCGGGAGTAAACCCAGGAGCAGCAAGGAGTGGGTCCCACTAGCCATATCAGGCAGCAAAGAGGGCCACCCAACCATCGCCCAACAGGAGTAGCGGGTAATCCATGATTAATTGGAGAGCCGAAAAAATTCTAAGCATCACCAAGCAGGGCCAGTCAACAATGGAGTCCAGACAAGGCACACGGGAGGAAAAGATTCAAACTTGTAGTTTATTTTGTATTCTTATTTGTATTTTGGACTTTGTATACACCATGTACTTGTAGAGATGGATCATGACATTCTCACACACACAATCTTGTCTGTTCTATATGTAGCATGCAATGAGGGCAACTGGACCCACGAGTATCTTTAAGTGAGGCCCAGTAATGCATTTTGTAATTACACATTAGGCGATGCTACACTCTAGGGAGTAGAAGACCCATCTTTATAGGATTTTGTAATTTTACTTGTATTCTAGCTTGGTTGTACGCGTAGATAATTAAACTATGAGATGGATCTCATCACAGATGCACACCGATGATTGCAAATTTTATTATATTTTGTCGTCGCAACATACAGCCACTTCTTTGAGCTCGAGGAGGAAGCATTCTAACCCAAGATATACTCTTTTGAGGATCATTGGAGCAAAAGAATGTAAAATTCAGAGGAGAGAATGAATTGAGAAAGTGTTGTAGATATGGACTTGTGGAATTATGGGTATTCAGTTTTACATGTATTCTATTGCATAGCAATGACATAGGCAAATGCTTGATGCTGCATGTCACACACATGCACAATCTTATATTTGCATAGTTTTAATATTGTGCATCATTCTGGTTCCTCCAAAAGGCTTGGACTAATCCAAATAGAAAATACACAATGCGCGTAATGACTCAATGCCAACTCTGAAATCTGGGATTGCCAGGTGATTTTAGTTGTATTCGTATGCTTGGAATTATTAGGCATTATGCTTTTTTATGTATTTTATGCATAGAATCATTAAAGTGCATAGGATTTGTGGGCTGGCCTAAATTAGTCAGCTTTTTAGTCTCTTGTAAGTTGTGTGCCTAAATGATAAATAAAGTGTGTATTTTCCAAAAAAAAAACAAAAAAAAACCATAAACCCTAAACTTTAAATACAAAACCTTAAACCATAAACTATAACCCTAACCCAGATACCCTAAATCCTAAATCTCATGTTTTGCACTTTTATAATCAAATGACTAAGTGTTAAATTTAAATTGAAATTCACAACTTTAAGGAATGTCATAGTTTTATTTTTTTGTATATGTAACACAAAGTTATGACTCAAGGGGGGAGTTATGGATTCAGTCTCTTTCTTGCTTTAGATTCTTGTAGCATTAGCAATGGTCATGATTGTATATTTTGTCTCTAGAACACAAAATCATATCTATGAGAATATGCCATAACTTGTGTCTCTCTGTTGAACATATTGTTATGGCACTAAGAATGATCATGAATACATATTTAATCACTATAATACTAGGTCACAATATTGGATATGACCATAGCTTGTGCATTTTATCTTTATATTGCAAAGTCATTGCACTAGGAATGATTGTAACTTTCGACATTCCTCAAGAGCAAAAGTCATGACCCTAGAAATAGTTAAAGCTTGAGTACTACTCTTTATAACTTTCTATAGCTAAAAATCTTGGGATTGGAAATATCACTTTGGCATTTTCCTTTGATTTGTGACCTCAATATCAATATGCAAGACTAATATTTTGAGTAATGATTAAAACCTTTAATACATTTGAATTCTGATACATTTACACCTTTTTGGGTATTGTGAGCTTGTATACATAACTCATTTAATATAAAAAGAAAGAAATGATTCTTTTCATATCCATGAGGATATAAAAAAGGCTTGGACATGCCAATAAAATAAATTTTTTGATTCTTTATTAAAAGAGAGCCCTTACTTCTTACCCTGCTCAAACTGCCCTGGGGCTAGTTTGTTCTAATAGGCTACAAGGTGGTTATTTTTTTAGAGCTGAACTATGTTTTAAAAAAATTGCTTTGAGTGTGTGCATGAGAGATATTTTAAAAGAAATTACAATAACAATATAAATAGCATCCTCAACAACTAGATATTTAAACACATAAGTGTACAACTTTGGTTTAGTCTTTTAGCGTACATGAGTCAAATTACCTTTGATAGCCTAGTGATTCAACATCAAATATGATGAGACATAATAGAGAAAAAGCAAATTCTTCTATTATTTTGGTTAGAGCTTTAGCAATCATTCTAGAGTTGAGAGAGGAACAAAATAAATTATTATAATTATTCAGTATAATTTTAATATTTATTTTAATTATTTATCAGTTTATTTGTATAGAAATATTAATTACAAATTAGATTATTACTGAGACAAATCTAATTTAAATTAAACCGGTATATCCTAAATAATAAAGAATAAATCACATTTTTTTTCATTTTAATTTTAAATATTCAAATTTAATTAATTATTTGTTTATTTTTATATAAATATTAATTACAAAATAAATTATGAGTTACACAAATATAATTTATATAAATTATTTTTCATCAAAATAATATAAATAAAATTTTTAAAACAAAAAAAAATTCAAAAAAAAAAATTACTATATAGTAATATATTTTGCTTTGCATCTGAATCATTTTAGGTTTTCTAATTATATTATAATTGATATATATATCTTATTAATAATAGATTATTAATTTATTTTTTAATAATTATTAGAATATTTATTAATAAAATAGTTTATATTGAATATATATAATATATAAATATAATGATTATTATAACTAAATATTGAATTCACTTTGAAAAAAATATAAAAATTATTATATCTTCTAAGGTTAACCATTGAAAATATCAATAAATAACAAAAAAAAATTTTTTGTTTTTTTATTTTTTAAATAAAACTTATAAACTAATAAATGCATACACAGTAAAATAAGTAAACTCCTAGACCCTGTAATGTCTAAATACAGTAGCCATTAAACTGATATATAATACATAATAAATAATAAATCTAATTTTTATTTCTATTTATTATAATAATTATATATTCATTTTAATTATTTATTAGTTTATTTTTATAGAAATATTTATTACAAATTAATTATGAGTGCGACAAATATAATTTAAATAATTTATTTTTAATGAAATAATAAATATACGCATATAAAAGAAGTAAAAATTTAAAAATTTAAAATTATTATCCAGTAATATATTTTACTTTAATTTTCAATCAATTTGGGTTTTGTAAATATTTTTTAATTAATTTTTATCTATTTATTAATAAATTATTAATTTAATTTTTGATCATTATTATAATATCTATCAATAAAATTGTTTATATTGAATTTATATGATATATAATTATTAATATTATTATAAATAAAATATTATATTTACATTTAAAAAAATTTTAAATATTATTATATTTTCAAAGGTTATAACCTATTAAAATGAGAAATAAATATAAATTTTTTTTTATTATTTTATTGTTTAAATAAAACCTATAAACCACTAAATGACAAAAACATAAATCACTAAATTTTCAAATGACAAAACATCTAAATACTTAAACCATTAAACTGTTATACATTAATAATAAATCATAAATCTCATTTTAATTTTTTTCAGTAAAATTAAAATTTTTATTTTAATTATTTATCAAATTATTTTTATATAAATATTAATTACAAAATAAATTATTAGTGAGACAGATATAATTTAAATTAAACCGGCATACCATAAATAATAAACAATAAATCTCATTTTCTTTCATTATAATTTTAAATATTCATTTTAATTATTTATTTATTTATTTTTATATAAATATTAATTTAAAAATAAATTACGAATTAGACAAATATAATTTATGTAAATTATTTTTAAATCAAAAAATATAGATAAACTGTTTAAAATAAAAAAAATTACAAAACAAAAAATTATTATATAGTAATATATTTTGGTTTTCTTATGAATCATTTTATGTTTTGTAATTATATTTTAATTGATATCTCTCTTATTAATATTAGATTATTGATTTATTTTTTTGATCATTATTTGAATATTAATCACTAAAATTGTTTATATTGAATTTATATGATATACAAATATAATGATTATTATAAATAAATATTGAATTCGCTTTTTAAAAAAATTCAAAAATTATTATATTTTCAAAGGTTATAACCATTGAAATTATCAAAAATAGTAAAAATAAATTTTTGTTATTTTATTTTTTAAATAAAACCTATAAACAACTAAATGCATATACAATTAAATCAGTATACTCCTAAACCCCGTAATACTTAAATACATAAACCATTAAACCACTAGATAATACATAATAATAAATAAATCTAATATTTATTTCTATTTATTATAATTTTAAATATCCATTTAATTATTTATTAGTTCATTTTTATAAAAATATTTATTACAAAATAAATTATGAGTGCGATAAATATAATTTAAATAATTTATTTTTAATCAAAAAAAATATATACGCTTATAAAAGAAAGAAAAATTTAAAAAATTAAAAATTATTATCTTGTAATATTTTATACTTTAATTTTGAATCAATTTGTTTTTGTAAATATTTTTTAATTAATATCTATCTTATTTTTAATAGTTTATTAATTTAATTTTTGATCATTATTATAATATCTATCAATAAAATTTTTTATATTGAATTTATATCATATATAATTATTAATATTTTTATAACTAAATATTATATTCACATTTCAAAAAATTTTGAATATTATTATATTTTCAAAGTTATTACCTATGAAAATGAGAAAAAATTACAAATTTTTTTTTATTTTATTGATTAAATAAGACCAATAAACCACTAAATGCCTAAAAACCTAAATAGCTAAACTCCTAAAAGACAAAACCTCTAAATACTTAAAACATTAAACTAGTATATATTAATAATAAATCATAAATATCATTTTAATTGTTATTCAATATAATTTTAAATTTTGATTTTAATTAATTTTCCGTTTATTTTTATAGAAATATTAATTACAAAATAAATTATTAGTAAGAGGAATCTAATTTAAATTAGACTAGTATACCCTAAAAAATAAATAATAAATCACATTATTTTTAATTATAATTTTAAATATTCATTTTAATTATTTATTTGTTTATTTTTATATAAATATTAATTACAAAATAATTTTTGAGTTACCCAAATATAATTTATGTAAATTATTTTTCATCAAAAAATTATAGATAAACTTTTTAAAAGAAAAAAAAAATTTAAAACAAAAAATTATTATATAGTAATATATTTTGCTTTCCTTCTGAATTATTTTAGGTTTTGTAAATATATTTTAATTGATATCTATCTTATTAATAACCGATTATTAAGTTATTTTTTTATAATTAGTTGAATATTTATCAATAAAAATGTTTATATTGAATTTATATGATATAAAAATATAATGATCATTATAACTAACTATTTTATTCACTTTAAAAAAAATTTTAAAATTATTATATTTTTAATGGTTATAACCTTTGAAAATGTGAAAAAATAAAAAAAAATATTTTTTCTTTGTTATTCTGTTGTTTAAATAAAATAATTACACCACTAAATGCCTAAGCATTTAAATCACTAAACTACAAAATTTCGATACCTTTATATAGATAATCATTTAAATCGGTATACCGTAAATAATAATTAATAAATTTCATTTTTTTTGTTTTCATTATAATTTAAAAAATTCATTTTGATTGTTTAGTTTTTTATTTTTATATTTGTATTAATTATAAAATAAATTATGAGTTAAAAAGATAATTAATAAAAATTATTTTTAATCAAATAATTGATAAGCTTATAAAAAGAATAAAAATTTAAAAACAAATAATTATTATTTAGTATTATATTTTGGTTTGATTTTGAATCATTTTAGGTTTTGATATTAAATTTTAAGTAATATCAATCTTATTCATAATAGATTTTTAATTTATTTTTTGATAATTATCAGAATATCTATTAATAAAATTGTTTATATTGAATTTATATGATATATAATTAATATAATTATTATAAATAAATATTGTATTCACTTTTGAAAAAAATTTAAAAATTTTTATATTTTCAAAGGTTATAATTTTAAAAATGTAAAAAAATAATAAAAATAAATTTTTAGTTATTTTAATTTTTAAATAAAACCTATAGACCATTAAATGCTTACTTAAATCAGTAAGCTCAAAAACCCCGAAACCCCTAAATACATAAAGATTTTAACATCTATATACTACTTAATAAATAATAAATCTCATTTTTATTTCTATTTATTATAATTTTAAATATTCATTTTAATTATTTATAGCTTAATTTTTTAGAAAAATTAATTACAAAATAAATTTCAAGTGAGATAAATATTATTTAAAAAATTTATTTTTATTCAATAAAAATATAAGCATATAAAACAAAGAAAAAATTTAAAAATTAAATATTATTATTTAGTAATATATTTTGATTTGATTTTGAATCATTTTGTGTTATGTAATTATATTTTAATTAATATTTATATTATTAATAATAGTTTTTTAATTTAATTTTTGATCATTATTATAATATTTATCATTAAAATTGTTTATATTGAATTTATATGATATATAATTAGTAAGATTAATATAATTATACATAGTATTCACATTTCAAAAAATTTTAAAAATAATTTTATTTTTAAAGGTTATAATCTTTAAAAATTAGAAAAAATCTATAAATTTTTTTTTATATTTATAATATAAATAAAACCTATAAACCACTAATTACCTAAAAACATAAATTGATAAACTCCTAAACGACAAAACTCCTAAATAATCAAACCATTAAACCGGTATACCACTTGTAATAAATAATAAATCTCATTTTAATTTGTATTCATTATAATTTTAAATATTCATTTTAATTATTTATTAGTTTATTTTTTATAGAAATATTAATTACAAAATAAATAATGAGAGAGACATATATAATTTAAATAAATTATTTATTATGAAAAAAAATATAAGCTTATAAAAATAAACAAAATTTCAAAAATATAAAATTTTATTTACTAATATAATTTACTTTGATTTTGAATTATTTTGGGTTCTGTAAATATATTTTAATTAATATTTGTCTTATTAATAAAAGTTTATTAATTTATTTTTTGATGATCAAAATAATATATATTAATAAAATTTTTTATATTGAATTTACATAAAATATAATTATTAAGATTATTATAACTAAGTATTGTATTCATATTTTAGAACTATTAAAAAATGATTATATTTTCAAAGGTTATAACCTTTGAAAATCACGAAAATTCATAAAAATAAATTTTTTGTTATTTCATTGATTAAATAAAACCTATAAATTAATGAATAAAACCTTAATGTGTAAGCATATAAATCAATAAATTTATTAACCCCAAAACCACAATAAACTTAAACCATTAAATAGGTATACACTAAATAATAAATAATAAATCATAAATCTCATTTTATTAGTATTCATTATAATTTTATATATACATTTTAATTATTTATTAGTTAAATTTATAAAATATAAATTAAAAAATAAATTAAGAGTTTGACAAATATAATTTAAATAATTTATTTTTCATCAAAAAATATATAAACTTATAAATGGATACAAAAATTTAAAAAATTAAAATTAATAATTATTAAAATATTTCACTTTGATTTTGAATCATTTTAGGTTTTGTAAATTTATTTTAAACAATATTTATCTTATTAATAATTGTTTATTAATCTTTTGTATGATCATTATTATAATATATATCAATATAATTGTTTATATTGAATTTACATGATATATAATTATTAAGATTATCATAATTAAATATAGTATTCACTTTTAAAAAAAATTGAAAAATTGTTATAGTTTCAAAGGTTATATCCTTCAAACATGAGAAAAAATAACAAAAAAAATTTTTTTATTTTATTTTTTAAATAAAACATATAAAGTACTAAATGCCTAAACACTTAAATCACTAAATTTTTAAATCCCAAAACTCCTAAATATATAATCTTATAAGCATATATATTTTATCTTATAAATAATAGTTTATTTAATATCCATATTATTAATATATTTTACATTGATTTTTAATCATTTTTGGTTTTACAAATAAATTTTATTTAATATCTATCTTATTAATAATAGTTTATTAATTTATTTTATTATCGTCATCATAATATCTATATAAAATATTATTTATATTGAATTTACATAATATATAATTATTTAGCTTTATATAACAAAATAATATTTTCATATATTAAAAAAATTTAAAAATTATTATGTTTTCAAAGGTTATAACATTTGAAAATAAGAAAAAATAAAAAAATAAATTTTTTGTAATTATAATTTTTAAATAAAATCTATAAACCACAAAATACCTAAATTCTTAATTACTAAACTCTTAAACCCGGAAGCCCATAAATACATAAGCCTTTAAATTAGTATACTCTAAATAATAAATAAAAAATCTCATTTTTATTAGTATTCATTATAATTTTAAATATTCATTTTAATTATTTATCAGTTTATTTTTATTGAAATATTAATTTCAAAATAAATTATTAGTATGACGGATATAATTTAAATAATTTATTTTTCATCAAAAAAATATAAGATTATAAAAAGAGGAAAAATTTTTAAAATAAAATATTATTATTTAGTAATGTATTTTAATTTAATTTTGAATAATTTTAGATTTTGCAATTATATTTTAATTTATACCATTCTAATTAATAATAGTTTATTAATTTAATTATTGATCATTATTATAATATCTATTAATAAATTTATTTATATTGATTTTACATTATATATAATTATCAAGATTATTATAACTAAATATTATATTCACATTTTAAAAAAAATTAAAAATTATTATATTTTCAAAGGTTATAACCTTCAAAAATTAGATAAAATCACTTAAGGCATAAACACTTAATTGACTAAACACCAAAACACCTAAATACTTAAACCATTAAAAATGTATAATATGAATAATAAATAATAAATCTCAATTTTAATTGTATTCATTATAATTTCAAATATTTATTTTTATTATTTATTAGTTTATTTTTATAGAATTAAAAATTACAAAATAAATTATGAGGAAGACATATATAATTTAAATAATTTATTTTTAATAATAAAAATATAAACTTATAAAAAAGCAAAAAATTAAAAAATTTGTTATTTAGTAATATATACTTTGATTTTGAATAAATTTAAATTTTGCAAATATATTTTAAATAATATTTATCTTATTATTAATAGTTTATTATTTTATTTTTTGATCATTATTATAATATCTAGCAATGTGATTATTTATATTAAATATAAATGACTTATATTTGTTAAGATTATTATAACTATATATTATATTTACATTTGAAAAAAATTTAGAAATTTTTATATTTTCAAATGTTATAACCTTCAAAAATTAGAAAAAAAAATAAAACTAAATTTTTTGTTATATCATTGTTTAAATAAAACTTATATACCACTAAATGCCTAAACACTTAAATCTATAAACTCCTAAACACAAAAGCCCCTAAATACTCAAAACTTTAAACTCGTAAACCTTAAATATAATTTAAATAATTTATTTTTCATCAAAAAAAAATTAAAGTTATATAAAAAGAAGCAAAAACTAAAAAACAAAAATTATTATTAGGTAATAAATTTTAATTTGATTTTGAATAATTTTAGGTTTTGCAATTATATTTTAATTTATATCTATCATATTAATAATAGCATATTAATTTATTTTTTGATAATTTATTTATATCTATCAATAAAATTGTTTATATTAAGTTTATATTATATATAATTATAATGATTCTTATTACTAAATATTGTATTCACATTTTAAAAAAAATTAAAATTATTATATTTTTCAAAGGTTATAACCTTTGAAAATGTTATAAAATATCAAAAATAAATTTTTTATTATTTCATTATTTAAATTAATCCTATAAAGTACTAAATACCTAAACACTTAAGTTAATAACTCCAAAATCTTGAAAACCATGAATAGATAATTTTTTTAAACTGGTATACCCTAAATAATAAATAATAAATCTCAATATTATTTTTTTCTTTATAATTTAAAATATTCATTTTAATTATTTATTCGTATATTTTTATTAAGTATTAATAACAATATAAATTATGAGTCAGACAAATATAATTTATATACATTATGTTTCATCAAAAAATATAGATAAACTTATAAAAAGAAGAAAAAATTTCAAATCAAAAATGTATTATATAGTAAAATATTTTGCTTTCCTTCTGAATCATTTTAGGTTTTGTAATTATATTTTAATTGATATCTATCTTATTAATAATAGATTATTAATTTATTTTTTGATCATTATTAGAATATTTATCAATAAAATTATTTATATTGAATTTATATGAAATATAAATATAATGATTAATATAACTAAATATTGAATTTACCTTTGAAAAAAATTTAAAAATTATTATATTTTCAAAGGTTATAACATTTGAAAATATCAAAAATTAAAAAAATAAATTTTTTGTTTATTTAATTTTTAAATAAAACCTATAACCACTAAATGCACACACAGTTAAATCAGTAAACTCCTAAACCTCGTAATCCCTAAATACATAAACCATTAAACTGCTATATACCACTTAATAATTAATAAATCTAATTTTTACTTCTATTTATTATATTTTTAAATATTCATTTTAATTATTTATTAATTTATTTTTATTGAAATATTTATTACAAAATAAAGTATGAGTGCGAGAAATATAATTTAAATAATTTATTTTTAATCAATAAAAGTATTTACGCTTATAAAATAAGTAAACATTTAAATATTAAAAATTAGTATTAAGTAATATATTTTACTTTAATTCTGAATCAATATGGGTTTTGTAAATATTTTTTTATTAATATCTATCTTATTATTAATAGTTTATTAATTTAATTTTTGATCATTTTTATAATATCTATCAATAAATTGTTTATATTGAATGTATATGATATATAATCATTAATATTATTATAACTAAATATTATATTCACATTTCAAAAAATGTTAAATATTATTATATTTTCAAAGGTTATGACCTATAATAATGAGATAAAATTACAAACTTTTCCTTTGTTATTTTATTGTTTAAATAAAACCTATAAACCACTAAAAACCTAAAAACATAAATCACAAAACTACTAAATAAAAAATCCAATAATTACTTAAACAATTAAACTAGTATACATTAATAATTAATCATAAATTTCATTTTAATAACTTTTTGTTTTTAAAATTTTGCCTCTTTTAATAAGCATATATATTTTTTTGATAAAAAATAAATTATTTAAAATAGATCTGTCCACTAATAATTTATTTTGTAATTAATATTTCTATAAAAATAAACTGATAAATAATTAAAATAAAAATTTAAAATTACACTTAATAAAAATTAAAGTGAGATTTCTGATTTATTATTAATGTATACCAATTTAATAGTTTAAGTATTTAGACGTTTTTTTCTTTAGGAGTTTAGCGATTTATATTTTTAGGCATTTAGTGGTTTATAGGTTTTATTTAAACAATAAAATAAAAAAAAATTTGTAATTTTTTGTCATTTTCATAGGTTATAACCTTTGAAAATATAATTATATTTAAAATTTTTTGAAACATGTATACAATATTAAGTTATAATAATTTTTATAATTATATATCATATAAATTCAATATAAACAATTTTATTGATAGATACTGTAATAATGATCAAAAATTAAATTAATAAACTATTAATAATAAGATTGATATTAATTAAAAAATATTTACAAAACCCAAATTGATTAAAAATTAAATAAAAAAATATTACTGGATAATAATTTTTAATTTTTAAAATTTTACTTGTTTTATAAGCGTATATATATTTTTTTATTAAAAATAGATTATTTAAATTATATTTGTCGCACTCATACTTTATTTTGTAATATATATTTATATAAAATAAACTAATAAATAATTTAAAATGAATATTTAAAATAATAATAAATTAAAATAAAAATTAGATTTCTTTTTTATTAAGTAGTATATAGCATCTTTATTGTTTATGTATTTAGGCATTACGGGCCGTAAAAGTTTACTGATTTTACTGTGTATGCATTTAGTGGCTTATAGGTTTTATTTAAAAATTAAATAACAAAATATATATTTTTATTATTTTTTGATATTGTCAAAGGTTATAACCTTTGAAAATATAATAATTTTTAAATTTTTTTAAATGTGAATTCAATATTTAGTTATAATAATCATTATATTTATATATCATATAAATTCAATATAAACATTATTATTGATAAATATTCTAAAAATGCTCAAAAAATAAATTAATAATCTATTATTAATATGATAGCTATCAATTAAAATATAATAAAAAAACGTAAAATGATTCAGAAAAAATCAAAATATATGATTATATAATAATTTATTGTTTTGAAATTTTTTTTTAAAAAAAGTTTATCCATATTTTTTTGATGAAAATTAATTTATATAAATTATATTTGTCTAACTTATAATTTATTTTTTAAATAATATTTATATATAAATAAACAGATAAATAATTAAAATGAATATTTAAAATTATAATGAAAAAAATAATATTGAGATTTATTCTTTATTATTTTGGGTATACCAGTCTAATTTAAATTAGATCTTTCACACTAATAATTTATTTTGTAATTAATATTTCTATAAAAATAAACTGATAAATAATTAAAAAAAAAATTTAAAATTATACTGAATAAAATTAAAATGAGATTTATGAATTATTATTAATGTATACCAGTTTAATATTTTAAATATTATAGGTTTTTTCTTTTATGACTTTAGCAATTTATGATTTTAGGCATTTAGTTGTTTATAGATTTTATTTAAATAATGAAATAATAAAAAAAATTATTTTTAATATTTTTTCACATTTTCAAAGGTTTTAACCTTTGAAAATATAATTATTTAAAAATTTTTTAAAAATGAGAATATAATATTTAGTAATAATAATCATTATAATTATATATAATATAAACTAAATATCAACAATTTTATTGATAGATATGATATCAATTATCAAAAAATAAATTAATATGCTATTATTAATATGATAGATATAAATTAAAATATAATTGCAAAACCTAAAAATATTCAAAATCCAAGTTAATTTATTACAAAATAATAATTTTTTTTATAGTTTTTGCTTCTTTTTAAAAGCTTATATATTTTTTTATGAAAAATAAATTATTTAAATTATATTTGTATCACTCATAATTTATTTTGTAATTAATATTTTAATAAATTATTAAAATTATATTTAAGGTTTACGAGTTTAAATGTTTAATTATTTAGGGGCTTTTGTGTTTGGGAGTTTAGAGGTTTAAGTGTTTAGGCATTTAGTGGTTTCTAAGTTTCATTTAAACAATGATATAACAAAAAATTTATTTTTATTATTTTTTTAATTTTTTAACGTTATAACCTTTGAAAATATATTAATTTTTAAATTTTTTTCAAATGTAAATATAATATGTAGTTTTAATAATCTTAATAATTATAAGTCATTTAAATTCAATATAAATAATTAAATTGCTAGATATTATAATAATGATCAAAAAAAATTTAATAAACTATTATCAATAAGATAGATATTAATTAAAATATATTTGAAAAATCTAAATTTTTTATAAATAAATTATTTAAATTAATTTGTCTTACTCATAATTTATTTTGTAAATTTTGATTCTATAATAATAAATTAATAAATAATTAAAATAATTATTTAAAATTATAATGAATACAAATAAAATTGTGATTTATTATTTATTATCCAGGATATACCGGCTTAATGTTTTATGTATTTAGATGTTTTTGGGTTTAGGAGTTTAGTGATTTAAGTGTTTAGACCTTTTGTGATTTATAGTTATTATCTAAAGAATTATAAAACAAAAAATTTAATTTTTTGAATTTTTTTAATTTTTGAAGGTTGTAACCTTTGATAATATAATAATTTGAAAATTTTCAAATGTGAATATAATATTTAGTTATAATAATCTTAATAATTATAAATAATGTAAACTAAATATAAATAATTTTATTAATAGATATTATAATAATGATAATAAATAACTTAATAAACTAGTATTTATAAGGATGATATAAATTAAAATATAATTGTAGAATCTAAAATGATTCAAAATCAAAATAAGATATATTACTAAATAATAATTTTTTATTTTAAAAATTTTGTATCATTTTATAAGGAATTATATTTTTTTGATTAAAAATAAATTATTTAAATTATATCTGTCTCACTAATAAATTATTTTGTAATTAATATTTCTATAAAAATAAATTGATAAATAATTAAAATGAATATTTAAAATTATAATGAATACAAATAAAAATGAAATTTATTATTTAGGTTATATAGGTTTAATGGTTTAAGTATTTAGGTAGTTTTGGGGTTAAAGAGTCTAGATATTTAAATGATTAGGCATTTAGTGGTTTATAAGTTTTATTTAAATAATAAAATAAATAATTTTTTTTTTGTTTTTTATCATTTTTGAAGGTTATAATCTTTGAAAATATAATAATTTTTAAATTTTTTTCAAATGTAAATATAATATTTAGTTATAATAATCTTAATATTTATAAGACATTTAAATTGAATATATGTAATTTTATTGTCAGATATTATAAAAATGATCAAATAATAAATTAATAACTTTTACTAAAAAGATTGATAGCAATTAAAATATATTTGCAAAACCTATATATAATGATTCAAAATCAAAGTAAAATATATTACTAAAAAATACTTTTTTGTTTTAAATTTTTACTTCTTTTTATAAGCTTATATTTTTTTATGATTAAAAATAAATTATTAAAATTATATTTGTCTAATTCATTATTTATTTTGTAATTAATATTTCTATAATAAATAAACTTATAAATAATTAAAATGAATATTTAAAATTATAATGAATACAAAATAAAATGAGATTTATGATTTATTATATGAGGAATATCGGTTTAATGTTTTGATTATTTAGGAGTTTTGTCGTACAGGAGTTTATCAATTTATATTTTTAGGCATTTAGTGGTTTATAGGTTTTATTTATATAATAAAAATAAAAAATTTTTTTTAGATTATTTCTGATTTTCAAAGGTTATAAACTTTAAAAATAATATAATTTTTAAAATTTTTTGAAATGTGAATACTATGTATAATTATATAAATCTTACTAATTATATATCATATAAATTCAATATAAATAATTTTAATGATAGATATTATAATAATAATCAAAAATTAAATTAATAAACTATTATTAATAATATAAATAATAATTAAAATATATTTACATAACACAATGATTCAAAATCAAATCAAAAAAGATTACTAAATAATAATATTTAGATGAAAAATATATTACTATATAAAAATGATTCAGAAGAAAGCAAAATATATTACTATATAATAATTTTTTGGTTTGAAATTTTTTTTTCTTTTAAAATAAATTATATTAGTATAACTCATAATTTATTTTGTAATTAAATTTTATATAAAAATAAACAAATAAATAATTAAATTGAATGTTTAAAATTATAATAAAAAAATTAATATTGAGATTTAATATTTATTATTTAGGGTTACTGGTTTAAAAGAATTATTATTTATTATTTAGGGGTTTAGAGATTTAGGAGTTATTGATTTAAGTGTTTAGGCATTTAGTGGTTTTTAGGTTTTATTTAAATAATGAAATATCAAAAAACAATATTTTTTTTTCACTTTTTCAAAAGTTAAAATCTTTGAAAATATAATAATTTTAAAATTTTTTTCAAAAGTGAATTCAATATTTAGTTATAAAAATCATTATATTTAAATATCATATAAATTCAATATAAACAATTTTATTAATAAATATTCTAATAATGATCAAATAATAAAATAATAATCTATTATTAATAAGATAGATATCAATTATAATATGATTACAAAACCAATAATGATTTAGAAGCAAAACAAATTATATTATTATATAATAATATTTTGTTCTTAATTTTTTTTCTATTAATAAGTTTATCTATATTTTTTTTGATTAAAAATAATTTATATAAATTATAATTGTCTAACTCATAATTTATTTTCTAATTACTATTTATATAAAAATAAACAAATAAATAATTATAATGAATATTTAAAATTATAATAAAAAAAATAAAAATGAGATTTATTGTTAATTATTTAGGATATATCTGATTAAAAAAATTATCTATTAAGGGTTTTCGATATTTAGAAGTTATTCATTTAAGTATTTAGGCAATTAGATGTTTATAGGTTTTATTTAAATAATGAAATTACAAATAAATTATTTTTGATATTTTTTCAAATTTTCAAAGATTATAACATTTGAAAAAATAATAATTTTAAAATTTTTAAAAAATGTGAATACAATATTTAGTAAATATAATAATTATTATAACGATATATAATATAAAATAAATATAAAAAATTTTATTGATAGATATTATATCAATTATCAAAAAATAAATTAATAATATATTATTAATACGATATATATAAATTAAATTTAATTACAAAAACTAAAATGATAAAAAATCAAAGTAAATTTATTACTAAATAATAATTTTTGTCTTTTAGTTTTTGCCTGATTTTATAATATTATATATTTTGTTAATAAAAAGTAAATTATTTAAATTATATTTGTATCACTCATAATTTATTTTTAATTAATATTTCAATAAATTATTTAAATTATATTTAAGATTTACGAGTTTAAAGGTTTAAGTATTTAGGGGCTTTTGTGTATAGGAGTTTAGATGTTTAAGTTTTTAGGCATTTAGAAGTTTATAAGTTTTATTAAAATAATGATATAGCAAAAAATTTATTTTTATTATTTTTTCTAATTTTTGAAAATTATATCCTTTGTAATTATAATAATTTTAAATTTTTTTTCAAATGTAAATATAAAATTTATTTATAATAATCTTCATAATTATAATTATTATAATTTATATAAATTCAATATAAATGATTATATTGCTAGATTTTATAATTATGATCAAAAAATAAATTAATAAACTATTATTAATAAAATAGTTATTATTTAAAATGTATTTGCAAAATATAAATTTATTCAAATCAAAGTAAAATATATTACTAAATAATAAATTTTTTTTAATGTTTTGCATTTTTTATAAGTTTATATTTTTCTTATTAAAAATAAATTATTTAAATTATATTTGTCTTACTCATAATTTATTTTGTATTTATAATTCTCTAATAATAAACTACTAAATAATTAAAATGAATATTTAAAATTATAATGAATACAAATAAAATTCAGATTTATTATTTATTATTTAGGATATACTAGTTTAATGGTTTAGGTGTATTTTGGTTTAGGAGTTTAGTGATTTAATTGTTATTCCTTTAGTGATTTATAGTTTTTATATAATGAATGAAAAAACAAAAAATTTAATTTTTTTATTTTTTTTAATTTTTGAAGGTTGTAACCTTTGAAAATATAATAATTTTTAATTTTTTTAAATGTGAATATAATATTTAGTTATGATAATATTAATAATTATATATAATGTAAACTCAATATAAATAATTTTATTGATAGATATTATAATAATGATCAATATATAAATTAATCAACTTGTATTTATAAGAATGATATAAATTAAAATATAATTGTAAAATCTAAAATTATTCAAAATCAAAATAAGATATATTATTAAATAAAATTTTTTATTTTTAAAATTTTGCCTATTTTTATAAGAATTTTTTTTGATGAAAAATAAATTATTTAAATTATATATGTCGCACTAATAATTTATTTTGTAATTAATATTTCTATAAAAATAAACTGATAAATAATTAAAATGAATATTAAAAATTATAATAAATACTAATAAAACTGAGATTTATGTTTTATTATTTAGACTATACTAATTTTATGTTTCAAGTATTTATGGGCTTCGGGGATTAGGAGTTTAGTCATTTTAGTATTTAGTCATTTAGTGGTTTATAGGTTTTATATAAAAAATAAAATAATATAAAATTTATTTTTGTTATTTTTCTCATTTTTGAAGGTTATAACCTTTGAAAAAATAATAATTTTTAAATTTTTTTTTGAAAAGTGAATACAATATGAAGTTATAATAATCATAATAATTATATATAATATAAATTCAATATAAACTATTTTATTTATATTTATTATAATAATGATCATAAAAAAGTAATAACCAATTATTAATAAGATAAATATTGTTTAAAATATATTTCCAAAACCTAAAATGACTCAAAATCAAAGTGAAATAGTTTACTAAATATTAATTATAAATTTTTAAATTTTTGTATCCATTTATAAGCCTATATATTTTTTGATGAAAAATAAATTATTTAAATTATATTTGTCTCCCTAATAATTTATTTTTTAATTTATATTTCTATAAAATTAAACTAATAAATAATTAAAATGTATATTTAAATTATAATGAATACTAAAAAAATGAGATGTATGATTTATTATTTAGGGTTTACCTATTTAATGGTTTATGATTTTTGTGGTTTTGGGGTTAAGGAGTTTATTGATTTATATGTTTGCACATTTAGGTGTTTATAGGTTTTATTTAATCAATGAAATAAAAAAAAATTATTTTTATGAATTTTCGTAATTTTCAAAGTTTATGAACTTTGAAAATATAATAATTTTTTAATCTTTCTATAATATGAATACAATACTTAGTTATAATAATCATAATAATTATATTTGATGTAAATTTAATATAAAAAAATTTATTTATATATATTATTATAATGATTGAAAAATAAATTAATAAACTATTATTAATAAGATAGATATTAATTAAAATATTTTTGCAGAACCCAAAATAATTCAAAATTAAAGAAAATTAAATTACTAAATAAAATTTAAATTTTTGAAATTTTGTTTATTTTTATATGATTATAATTTTTTTTCATAAAAAAATAATATATTTAAAATATATATGTCTCACTCATTATTTATTTTTTAATTAATATTTCTATAAAAATAAACTAAAAAATATTTAAAATGAATATTTAAAATTATAATGAATACAATTAAAAATGAAATTTATTATTTATTTATTATTTATTATTTAGGTTATATAGGTTTAATGGTTTAAGTTTTAGGGGGTTTTGGGGTTTAGGAGTCTAGAGATTTAAATATTTAGGCATTTAGTGGTTTTTAAGTTATATTAAAATAATAAAATAATAAAAAAATTATTTTTTTTGATTTTTTATCATTTTTGAAGGTTATAACCTTTGAAAATATAATAATTTTTATATTTTTTTCAAATGTAAATATAATATTTAGTTATAATAATCTTAATAATTATAAGACATTTAAATTCAATATAAGTAATCTTATTGTTCGATATTATAAAAGTGATCAAATAATAAATTAATTAACTATTCTTAATAAGATTGATAGCAATTAAAATATAATTGTAAAACCTATATATAATGATTCAAAATCAAAGTAAAATATATTAGTAAATAATAATTTTATGTTTTTAAATGTTTATTTCTTTTTATATGCTTATACTTTTTTTTTGATTAAAAATGAATTATTAAAATTATAGTTGTCTCGCTTATTATTTATTTTGTAATTAATATTTCTATAAAAAATAAATTAATAAATCATTAAAATGAATATTTAAAATTATAATGAATACAAATTAAAATGAGATTTATGATTTATTATATATGGTATACAGGTTTAATGGTTTTATTATTTAGGAGTTTTATCATTTAGGAGTTAAGCAATTTATGTTTTTAGGCATTTAGTGGTGGTTTATAGGGTTTATTTATATAATAAAAATTTAAAATTCTTTTTTAGTTTTTTTCTAATTTTCAAAGGATATAATTTTAGAAAATAAAATAATTTTTAAAATTTTTTGAAATGTGAGTATAATGTATAATTATATTAATCTTACTAATTATATATCATATAAATTCAATATAAATAATTTTAATGATAGATATTATAATAATGATCAAAAATTAAATTAATAAACTATTATTAATAATATAAATATTAATTAAAATATATTTACATAACACAAAATGATTCAAAATATATTACTAAATAATAATATTTAATTTTTTAAATTTTCCTTCTTTTTGTAAGCTTATATTTTTTTTATTAAAATATATTATTTTAATTATATTTGTCTTACTCGAAATTTATTTTGTAATTAATTTTTCTAAAAAAATAAACTACAAATAATTAAAATTAATATTTATAATTAAAATAAATAGAAATAAAAATGAGATTTATTATTTATTAAGTAGTATATAGCTGTTAAAAAGTTTATGTATTTAGGGGTTTTGAAATTAATGAGCTTACTGATTTAAGTAAGTAAGCATTTAATGATCTATAGATTTTATTTAAAAAATTAAATAACAAAAAATTTATTTTTATTATTTTTTCTCATTTTTTAAGGTTATAACCTTTTGAAAATATAATAATTTTTAAATTTTTTTCAAAAGTGAATACAATATTTAGTTATAATAATCATTATATTTATATATCATATAAATTCAATATAACCAATTTTATTGATAAATATTCTAATAATGATCAAAAAATAAATTAATAATCTATTATTAATAAGATAGATATCAATTAAAATATAATTACAAAACCTAAAATAATTCAAAAGCAAAGCGATATATATTACAATATAATAATTTTTTGTTTTGAATTTATTTTATTTTAAAAAGTTTATCTATATATTTTTGATTAGAAATAATTTATATAAATTATATTTGTCTAACTCATAATTTATTTTGTAATTAATATTTATATAAAAATAAACAAATAAATAATTAAAATGAATATTTAAAATTATAATAAAAAAATGAGATTTATTAATTATTATTTAGGGTATACCAGTTTAATTTTAATTATATTTATCTCACTAATAATTTATTTTGTAATTAATATTTCTATAAAAATAAACTGATAAATAATTAAAATAAAAATTTTAAATTATACTCAATAAAAATTAAAAAGAGATTTATGATTTATTATTAATGTAAACCAGTTTAATGGTTTAAGTATTTATATGTTTTGGCATTTCAAAATTTAGTGATTTATGTTTTTAGGCATTTAGTGGTTTATAGGTTTTATTTAAACAATAAAATAATAAAAAAAATTTTATAATTATTTCTCATTTTCATAGGTTATAACCTTTGAAAATATAATAATAATTAAATTTTTTTTAAATATAAATATAATATTTTATTTATAATAATATTAATAATTATATATTATATAAATTCAATATAAATAATTTTATTGAAAGATATTATAATAATGATAAAAATTAAAATAATAAAGTATTAATAATAAGATAGATATTAATTAAAAAATATATACAAACCCAAATTGATTCATAATTAAAGTAAAATATATTACTGGATAATAATTTTAAATTTTTTAAATTTTTACTTCTTTAATATGCGTTTATATATTATTTCATTAAAAATAAATTATTTAAATTATATTTGTCGCACTCATAATTTATTTTGTAATAAATATTTCTATAAAAATAAACTAATAAATAATTAAAATGAATATTTAAAATTATAATAAATAGAAATAAAAATTAGATTTATAATTTATTATGTATTATATATCACAAGAATTTAGAGGGGAGAATATACCTGGAAAATTCAAAGGACTAATAAGATTAGATAAAATTGCATTTCCGTATATTAGGCTCCAAAAATTATGAACTAAGGAATTGTTGTTAGTGTTTGTCAGCTTTTTTTGTAGTTGGCAGGGGGACAAGAGTAGAAATAGATAGCTTCCCGGGCATGAGGGAAGTCGGATAAGGAGAGAGCTTGTAATTTATTGTATGGTAGGTTTTTTTTGGTTGGATTTTTTCAGGTTAAGTCAAGCTGCAGCAAGGCGTTTCTAATGCTAAGGTTAACGAAAAGGAAAGCAGGCTGGACAAAGCTAGAGAGGGAAGGAAATGGCTGTTTGGAGGAGCCGGTTGGATAGAACTATTTCTTACGGCTGCGCATTAAAGGGCTGAAAATTTTGAATTGTTGTTAGTGTTTGTTAGCTTTTTTTGCAGTTGGCAGGGGGACAAGAATAGAAAAAGATAGCTTCTTGGTGAGAGTGCTTTTTTATTTTTCGTATGGCTGCTTGATCAACCAAAGCTGATCGGCCAAGAGATGCCCTATAAAGAGCTGAGTAAACCCTAGAAAGGGCTGGAAATTTTGTTGTGTATTTTTTGGTAGGTTTTTTTTTTTCCTTTTTTGTTGGATTTTCTCAGGTCAAGTTAAGCTGCAGCAAGGCGTTTCTCAGCATAGGTTAACTAAAAGAAAAGCAGGCTGGACAAAGCTATAAAGGGAAACGGCTGGTTGGAGGAGCCGGCTTGGAGGCAGTGTTTCAGAACTCTTACGGCTGCGCATTTGATCGGCCAAGAGTTCTGTCTTGAGTCGGTCATGAGAGAATTCAGCCTGGATGTCTTCAGCCAGCATGTATGAAGAGGGGAGTATTCATATAGCTTAAAGATGGGAGATAACTTCTAGACGGTAGGAACTTTCACGAAGACAGTGGATGGGAGTACTATGAGAGAGATTAAAAGAATGGAAAGGAAAGGCCCCATACAAACAGGGCTTTGGTAGAAAAACCCAAAAGATATAAAGTGTATCAATACTTGACAAAAGATTAGTAGAAGGATATGAAAGTTATATTTTACTTTATGTATTCTAGATTAGGTTTAAAGTGGGTGTAAAAGGGATAAGGGTAGAAGTAGTTTGTAAAAATGGTATTCCTCCGCCAAAAGAGAGGGTAATAATTAATAATAAAACAACCTTAAAAAAAAGGGTCTAGGAGTTTACTTATTTAACTGTGTATGCATTTAAAAGTTTATAAGTTTTATTTAAAAAATAAAAAAACAAAAAATTTATTTTTATTATTTTTTGATATTTTCAAAGGTTATAACGTTAGAAAATATAATAATTTTTATATTTTTTTCAAAAGTGAATTCGATATTTAGTTATATTAATCATTATATTTATACATCATATAAATTCAAAATAAACTATTTTATTGATAGATATTCTAATAATGATCAAAAAATAATTTAAAAATCTATTATTAATAAGATAGATATCAATTATAATATAATTACAAAACCTAAAATGATTCAGAAGCAAAGCAAAATATATTACTATATAATAATTTTTTGTTTTGAATTTTTTTTTCTTTTAAAAAGATTATCAATAATTTTTTAATGAAAATTAATTTATTAAAATTATATTGTCAAACTCAATTTATTTTGTAATTAATATTTATATAGAAATAAACAAATAAATAATTAAAATGAATATTTAAAATTATAATGAAAAAAAAAATGAGATTTATTCTTTATTATTTAGGGATACCGATTTAATTTAAATTAGATCTGTCTCACTAATAATTTATTTTGTATTTAATATTTCTAAAAAATAACTTTTTAAATAATTAAAATAAAAATTTAAAATTATACTGAATAAAAATTAAAATGAGATTTAGTATTTATTATTAATTTATACCAGTTTAATGATTTAAGTATTTATAGGTTTTGTAGTTAGTTGTTTAGCTATTTATGTTTTTATGCTTTTAGTGGTTTATAGGTTTTATTTAAAAAAATAAAATAAAAAAAAATTTCAATAATTTTTTATCATTTTCATAGGTTATAACATTTGAAAATATAATAATATTTAAATTTTTTTGAAATTTTAATACAATATTTTGTTATAATAATATTAATAATTATATATCATATAAATTTAATATAAATTATTTTATTGATAGATATTATAATAATGATCAAAAATTAAATTTATAAACTATTAATATTAAGATAGATATAAATAAAATAATATTTACAAAACCCAAATTGATTCAAAATTAAAGTAACTTATATTACTTGATAAGCATATATTTTTATTAGATAAATAATATATTATTTAAATTATATTTATACCACTCATAATTTATTTAATAATAAATATTTCTAAATAAATACACTAATAAATAATTAAAATGAATATTTAAAAATATAATAAATAGCAATAAAAAATAGATATATTAATTATTAAGTAGTATTTAGTGGTTTAATGGTTTATGTATTTAGGCATTACGGGGTTTAGGAGTTTACTGATTTAACTTTATATGCATTTAGTCGGGTTGTTCACGGGGACTCAGGGATTCAAGACCCGACCCGAAGTCTTGTCCCGAAAGAATCAGGACTAAGAAAAATACGTTGACTTTGACTTTTCCCATCCCATTTTGTCAAGTATTTTTTCTTTTGGGACGGTTCTAAATCTTAAGCAATATCCATCCCGAGAAAAGTCCCATCCTAAAAAACTGATACTAGAACCAGGAATATATATATATATATATATATAACATGAAGATGCCACCAATTCCACGACTACCCATCCAATTCCGATGCACCTATTGCTATTCCGACGAGTTCCAGGCCACCTCATCCCGTTCCAGCCATGTTCAGTTAGGTCGAGCCCTTGTTCGTCGCACTTCTGGTTGCCTCCACCGTGTCTCAGATGCCACCATTTTTTTGGTTTGTTTTTCTGATGAGAATTGAGTGATTAATTATTATTATTATGTGTCCCCATCAGTTTTGTTGAGTATTGGTTGTGGTGTTGTGGTTTGGCCAAATGAATGGACTGAATGTGTTACAGTCAGTTTTGTAGAGCTTGCTTGTTTGAAATATTTATAAGTATTTATGCTTAACATATTATATAAATTAATGGCAATCCAGATGGCACAATCCAGCGGTAAATGAAAAATACAATAAATTGAAGATAATCAAATCTCTAATGATCAAAGTACTGGTAAATCCAATCATCATCCTTTCACGAACCCTCATATTGTTACGGCAAGTTCTTCAATTCCAATCGTAAAAGAAAGTCAAGGTACATCTGAACCTCAAGCTCATAAAAAGTATAAGTGTGATGTTTGGGAAACTTATGAGATATTAGTTGATTCAGAGGGAAATTAAACTAGTAGGGCAGCTTGTATATGGGGTAGGAAATAAAATTTGGCAAAAAGTGATCAAGGTACTTCGGGTTTATGTAAATACTTGAGAGAGACTTGTAAGAAATTTCCACACAAAAAAGAATTAATAGAAGCTAAGAAAGGTAAAGACAAGTCACAATCTTTGTTGAGTTTTACTAAAGGTACTAGTTCAAAGAATAACAAATTAACTTGTTGGCAATTTGATCAACAACAAGTTATGGATGCTTTGGTGAAAATGATCATAAAAGATGAATTGCCTTTTTGTTTTGTTGAGAGGGATGAGTTTAAGGAGTTTTGTGAAGTTAGTGTGCCTCAATTTAAAATTCCATCTAGGCACCCCACACTGAGGGATTGTTTTTCTTTGTTTGTAAAGGAAAAGTAGAAATTATTTGATAGCATATCATATCATTGTTGTAGAGTTTCATTGACTACCGACACTTGGACTAGCATTCAAAATTTGTCTTATATATGTTTGACTGTTCGTTTCATTGATTCTCAATTGAATATGCATAAAAGGCTTTTGAACTTTTGTGTAATTAAAAGTCATCCTGGAGTTAATATTAGTAATGCTATTGAGTTTTACATGAATGAATGAGGTTTGAGAAAGTTGATGTGCATTACTGTCGACAATGCATTAAATAATGATGTTGCAGTTGAACAATTGAAAAAATGGCTTGTGAAGAAAAGTGTTGTACCTTTGAGAGGCGAGCATTTTCATATGAGATGTTGTGCTCATATCCTAAACATAATTGTCAGAGATGGCATTGAGTAGTTGAGGGTGCTATTCAAAAAATTAGAGGTGTGGTGAAATATGTGAGGAGCAGTCCTAAAAGACTAGATATGTTTAAGTTATGTGTTAAAGAATTAAACTTGACATATGGATCTTCATTGCAATTAGATTGTCCTACAAGATGGAATTCAACTTATTTGATGCTACAAATTGATATAAAATATAAAAGAGAATTTGATAAGTTGGAAGACAAAGGCAAAAGGTTTTTGAAATAGTTTGGTTCAAACGTTCCAACTGAGAGAGACTTAACAAACGCCAAAATTTTAGCTTGTTTCTTGAAAACTTTTTATGAGGTAACTTGTAAATTTTCTGGCTCATAATATTCTACCTCTAGTGTTTATTTTCCTCAGATTATTCAAATTTTGAAAAAAATTCTGCATTGTGAAAATAGTAGAGATACAATGGTGTCTGAAATAGGTATGAAAATGAGGCATAAATTCAACAAATATTGGGGTTCTCTTCAGTCAACAAATATTATGCTTTTTGTTGCCGTAGTGTTGTATCCGAGATATAAGATCAAATATCTCATGGTTAAGTACACTTAGCATTATGGAGAAGAATTGGCTAAAAATTTGGTGAAAAAGGTTATAAATGCTTTAAATGAGATAATGGATGATTATAAAGATTTAAATGAAGATAAATCAAAAGAAGATGTTTTCTCTTCTACTGTGTTGAAGAAAAATGATGATTTCTTTGATGGTAGTGATACTTATGTTGATGATTTTTTTTTGAATTGAAGAAAAAACAAGAAGTTGCAGCTTTGGAAGAATTGGATAGGTACTTGGAGGATAAACTTGAAAAAAATAGAATTGATTTTGATCTTCTAAACTAGTGGAAGGTAAATGAATTTAGGTATCCTTCTTGGGAAAATGTAACTAGGGATGTATTTGCTATCCAAGAATCTACTGTGGCCTATGAATCTACATTTAGCACTAGGGGGAGAACTTTAGATAAATTTAGGAGTTCTTTAACACCTATTACAGCTGAAGTTCACATATGTCTACAATATTGGTTGAGAAGCTCAACCAAACCTTTTGAAATTGAACAATTAGTTCAAGACCTTGATGATAATGAATCAGGTTAGTATACAAATCTTGTAAATTTTAATTTCACTTTTACTTATTTTATTCATTCAATTTAATAAAAATATGGTTCAATTACAATTTTCAGAGGGTTCACAAGATCCAAATATTCTTCCAACTATAGTTGGCCAACTAAATTTGAAATGGGTGTATTAATTTTATAAGGTAATATTTTTTTTATTACTCTATCATCTTAGAAATTTATGTCTACATGATTAACACATTTTCATCTTTGGTTGTCCTTCTACAGTGGAGGAAGAAAAGGGAGGAGTTGTAGAAGTAATAATTAGCTGGGTTAGGATTTTCGTTGTTGTTCTGGGACGGACCTTTGAAATGATTATTATCATGGTTGTTATTAGTTGTATTTTTTTGTTATATTAAGCTGCCTAATTTTAGTAATTACTTAAGTAGTAATTGATGCTGCAAATGTTTGTGGTCATCTTTAGCTATTCCTTAATATTTTAAGTTATTGTTTAAAAAATGTAGTATTGCTATTATTGTTAACTTTCACTCGGCTGAACAAAGACAACTTGTGAAAAAACAAAGAACAAAATTTAGCACACAACTCGGTCTCATTCTATTTAACATTTCTATACTTTTATGCACATCAAAGCTATTGACAAGGTAATGGAACTCGTTTGTGGTATTCACCCTATTTGAAAAAATAAAATTGGCCCAATTAGAGTTTGAAAGATACATAACTAAGGAATGATAAATTGTACAACATAAGGTTTAGACATGAACTAACTTGGCCGGTTTGAAGAAAATAAATTGAAAAAAATGTCCGAACTCCATTCCGTCCCGGAACCATTTTCTGCTACCCAAAATCCACAATCTCTGTCCCATCTCATACTGATATTTTCAACCTATGGGATGGGTCTGGATCTTCAAAAAAAAATCTCCGAACTGTGGGAAGAGACTGGAGATTTGTAATCTCCATCCCATCTCGTCCCATGAGCACCCCTAGCATTTAGTGGTTTATAGGTTTTATTTAAAAAATAAAATAACAAAAAATTTAATATAACCTTTCAAACTATAACAATTTTTAAATTTTTATTTTAAATGTGAATATTATATTTAGTTATGATAATCTTAATAATTATATATCATGTAAATTCAATATAAACAATTATATTGATATATATTATAATAATGATCATACAAAAGATTAATAAACAATTATTAATAAGATAAATATTGTTTAAAATATATTTACAAAACCTAAAATGATTCAAAATCAAAGTGAAATATTTTACTAAATATTAATTTTGAATTTTTTAATTTTTGTATCCATTTATATGCTTATATATTTTTTGATGAAAAAGAAATTATTTAAATTATATTTGTCTCACTAATAATTTATTTTTTAATTTATATTTCTATAAAAATAAACTAATAAATAATTAAAATGTATATTTAAAATTATAACGAATACTAATAAAAATGAGATTTATGATTTATTATTTAGGGTATAACTATTTAATTGTTAAGTTTTTTGTGGTTTTGGGGTTAATGAGTTTATTGATTTATATGTTTACACATTTAGGTTTTATTTATTGATTTATAGGTTTTATTTAATCAATGAAATAACAAAAAAATTTATTTTTATGAATTTTCATGCTTTTCAAATGTTATTACCTTTAAAATATAAAAATTTATTATTAGTTATAAAATATGAATATAATACTTAGTTATAATAATCTTAAAAATTATATTTGTTGTAAATTCAATATAAAAAAATTTATTAATATATATTATTATAATGATCGAAAAATAAAATAATAAACTATTATTAATAAGATAGATATTAATTAAAATATATTTGCAGAAACCAAAATAATTCAAAATCAAAGTAAATTATATTACTAAACAAAATTTTAAATTTTTGAAATTTTGTTTATTTTTATAAGGTTATTTTTTTTTATAAAAAATAATTTATTTAAATTGTATATGTCTCACTCATTATTTAATTTGTAATTAATATTTCTATAAAAATAAACTAAAAAATAATAAAAATGAATATTTAAAATTATAGTGAATACAAATAAAAATAAGATTTATTATTTATTATTTAGGTTATATAGGTTTAATGGTTTAAGTATTTAGGGGTTTTTGGTGTTTGGGAGTCTAGAGATTTAAATGTTTTGGCATTTAGTGGTTTATAAGTTTTATTTAAATAATAAAATAATAAAATAATTATTTTTGTGATTTTTTATCATTTTTGAAGGTTATAACCTTTGAAAAATAATAATTTTTAAATTTTTTTCAAATGTAAATATAATATTTAGTTATAATAATCTTAATAATTATAAGACATTTAAATTAAATATAAGTAATTTTATTGTTATATATTATAAAAATTATCAAATAATAAATTAATAAACTTTTATTAATAAGATTGATAGGAATTAAAATATAATTGCAAAACCTATATATAATGATTCAAAATTAAAGTAAAATATATTACTAAATAATACTTTTTTGTTTTTAAATTTTTACTTCTTTTTATAAGCTTATATATTTTTTTGATTAAAAATAAATTATTAAAATTATATTTGTCTAACTCATTATTTATTTTGTAATTAATATTTCTATAAAAAATAAACTAATAAATAATTAAAATGAATATTTAAAATTATAATAAATACTAATTAAATTGAGATTTATGATTTATTATATATGGTATACCGGTTTAATGGTTTGATTATTTAAAAGTTTTGTCGTTTGTGAATTTATCAATTTTTGTTTTTAGGCATTTAGTGGGTTATATGTTTTATTTATTAAATAAAAATAAAATTTTTTTTTTAGATTTTTTCTGATTTTCAAAGGTTATAACCCTTAAAAATAAATTAATATTATAAATTTTCTGAAATGTGAATATAATATTTAGTTATAATAATATTAAAAATTATATATGTTATAAATTCAATATAAATAATTTTAATGATAGATATTATAATAATGATCAAAAATTAAATTAATAAACTATTAATAATAAGATAGATATTAATTAAAAAATATTTACAAAACCCTAATTGATTCAAAATTAAAGTAAAATATATTACTGGATAATAATTCTTAATTTTTAAATTTTTACTTCTTTTATAAGCGTATATATATTTTTTGATTAAAAATAGTTTATTTAAATTATATGTGTCGCACACATAATTTATTTAGTAATAAAAATTTCTATAAAAATAAACTAATAAATAATTAAAATGAATATTTAAAATAATAATAAATTGAAATAAAAATTCAATTTATTAATTATTAAGTAGTATATACTGGTTTAATGGTTTATGTATTTAGGGATTACCAGGTTTAAAAGGTTACTGATATAACTGTATATGCATTTAGTGGTTTATAGGTTTTTTTAAAAAAATAAAAGAACAAAAAATTTATTTTTGTTATTTTTTCATATTTTCCAATTTTATAACATTTGAAAATATAATAATTTTTAAATTTTTTTCAAAGGTGAATTCAATATTTAGTTATAATAATCATTATATTTATATATCATATACATTCAATATAAACAATTTTATTAATAAATATTCTAATAATGATCAAAAAATAAATTAATAAGCTATTATTAATAAGATAGATATCAATTAAAATATAATTACAAAATCTAAAATGATTCAGAAGTAGAGCAAAATATATTACTATATAATAAATTTTAGTTCTTAAATTTTTTATTCTTTTTATAAGTTTATCTATATTTTTCGATGAAAAATAATTTATATAAATTATATTTGTCTAACTCATAATTTATTTTTTTAATTAATATTTATATAAAAAAAACAAATAAATAATTAAAATCAATATTTAAAATTATAATGAAAAAAATAATATTGAGATTTATTATTTATTATTTAGGGTTTTAGAGATTTAGGAGTTATTGATTTAAGTGTTTAGGCATTTAGTGGTTTATAGGTTTTATTTAAAAAATGAAATATCAAAAAAATATATATTTTTTTATTTTTTCACATTTTCAAAGGTTATAACCTTTGAAAATTTGATAAATTTAAAATTTTTTTCAAATGTGAATTTAATATTTAGTTATAATAATCATTATATTTAAATATCATATAAATTCAATATAAACAATTTTATTGATAAATATTCTAATAATGATCAAAAAATAAATTAATAATCTATTATTAATATGATAGATATCAATTAAAATATAATTACAAAACCAATAATGATTCAGAAGCAAAGCAAATTATATAATTATATAATAACTTTTTGTTTTTAATTTTTTTTCTTTTAATAAGTTTATCTATATTCTTTTTGATGAAAAATAATTTATATAAATTATAATTGTCTAACTCATAATTTATTTTGTAATTAATATTTATATAAAAATAAACAAATTAATAATTAAAATAAATTTTTACAATTATAATGAAAAAAATAAAAATGGATATATTGTTTATTATTTAGGATATATCTTATTAAAAAGATTATCTATTTAGGGTTTTCGAGATTTAGAAGTTATTCATTTAAGTATTTAGTCAATTAGTGGTATATAGGTTTTATTTAAACAATGAAATAACAAACAAATTATTTTTGATTTTTTTTAAAATTTTCAAAGGTTATAACCTTTGAAAATATAATAATTTTAAAATTTTTTAAAAATGTGAATACAATATTTAGTAATAATTATTATTATAATAATATATAATATAAACTAAATATAAATAATTTTATTGATAGATATTATATCAATTCACAAAAAATAAATTAATAAACTATTATTAATATGATAGATATAAATTAAAATTTAATTACAAAAACTAAAATGATTAAAATTCAAATTAAATTTATTACTAAATAATAATTTTTCTTTTTTAATTTTTGCCTCATTTTATTAGATTATATATTTTTTTGAAAAAAAATAAATTATTTAAATTATGTTTGCATCACTCATAATATATTTTTCAATTAATATTTCAATAAATTATTTAAATTATATTTAAGATTTATGAGTTTAATTGTTTAAGTATTTAGGGGCTTCGGGGTTTATGAGTTTAGAGATTTATGTGTTTATATATTTAATAGTTTATAAGTTTTATTTAAACAATGATATAACAAACAATTTATTTTTTGTTATTTTTTCTCAATTTTGAAGGTTATAATCTTTGAAAATATAATAATTTTTAAATTTTTTTAAATGTGAATACTATATTTAGTTATGATAATAATAATAATTATATATCATATAAATTCAATATAAACAATTATATTGATAGATAATATATTAATGATAAAAAAATTAATTAATAAACTATTATAAATAAGATAGATATTATTTAAATTATATTTGCAAAACCTAAATTTATTCAAAATCATACTAAAATAAATTACTAAATAATAATGTTTTTGATGTTTTGTTTCTTTTTATAATTTTATATTTTTTGTTCTTAAAAGTATATTCTTTATATTATATTTGTCTTCCTCATAATATATTTTGTAATTTATAATTCTATAAAAATTAACTAAAAAATAATTAAAATGAATATTTAAAATTATAATGAATACTAATAAAAGTTAGATTAATTATTTATTCTTCAGGATATATAACTTTAATGATTTAGGTATTTAGGTATTTTGGGGTTTAGTGATTTAAGTGTTTATGCCTTTAATGATTTATAGTTTTTATTTAAAGAATAAAAAAACAAGAAATTTAATTTCTTGTTTTTTTTTAATTTTTGAATGCTATAACCTTTGAAAATATAATAATTTTTAATTTTTTTTAATGAGAGTATATTATTTAGTTATAATAATATTAATAATTATATATAATGTAAACTAAATATAAATAATTTTATTGATAGATATTATAATAATGATAAATAAATTATTAATAATCTATTATTAAAAAGAATGATATTAATTAAAATATAAATGCAAAATCTAAAATCATACAAAATCAAAATAAAATATTTTACTAAATAAAAATTTTTGTTTTTAAAATTGTGACTATTTTTAATAGCTTATATTTTTTTTTGATGAAATATAAAGTATTTAAATTATATCTGTCTCACTAATAATTTATTTTGTAATTAATATTTCTATAAAAATAAACTAATAAATAATTAAAATAAAAATTTAAAATTACACTGAATAAAAATTAAAATGAGATTTTTGATTTATTATTAATGTATACCAGTTTAATGGTTTTGAGATTTAAAATTTTCTGAAATGTAAATACAATATATAGTTATAATATTATTAATAATCATACATCATATAAATTCAATATAAACAATTTTATTCATAGTTATTATAATAATGATCAAAAATTAAGTTAATAAATTTTCTTCTTTTATAAGCGTATATATATTTTTTGTTTAAAAATAAATTATTTAAATTATATTTGTCTTACTTATAATTTATTTTGTAATAAATATTTCTATAAAAAAAACTAATAAATAATTAAATGAATATTTAAAATTATAATAAAAATAAATAAAAATTAGATTTATTAATTATTATGTATTATATAGTGGTTTAATGGTTTATGTATTTAGGTATTATGAGGTTTAGGAGTATACTGATTTAATTGTGTATGCATTTAGTGGTTTATAGGTTTTATTTAAAAAATAAAATAAAAAAAATTATTTTTTTTATTTTTTGATATTTTCAAAGGTTATAACCGTTTAAAATATAATAATTTTTAATTATTTTCAAATGTGAATTGAATATTTAGTTATAATAATCATTATATTTATATATCATATAAATTCAATATAAACAATATTATTGATAAATATTCTAATAATGATCAAAAAATAAATTAATAATCTATTATTAATAAGATAGATATCAATTAAAATATAATTACAATACCTATAATGATTCAGAAGCAAAGCAAATTATATTACTATATAATAATTTTTTGTTTTTAATTTTTTATCTTTTAATAAGTTTATCTATATATTTTTTGTTGAAAAATAATTTATATAAATTATATTTGTGTAACTCATAATTTATTTTTTAATTAATATTTATATAAAAATAAACAAATAAATAATTAAAATGAATATTTAAAATTATAATGAAAAAAAATGAGATTTATTCTTTATTATTTAGGTATACCAGTTTAATTTAAATTATATCTATCTCACTAATAATTTATTTTGTAATTAATATTTCTATAAAAATAAAATGATAAATAATTAAAATAAAAATTTAAAATTAGACTCAATAAAAATTAAAATGAGATTTATGAATTATTATTAATGTATACCAGTTTAATATTTTAAGTATTTAGAGGTTTTGTCGTTTAGGACTTTAGCGATTTATTCTTTTAGTCATTTAGTGGTTGATAGGTTTTGTTTAAACAATGAAATAACAAAAATATTATTTTTGATCTTTTTTCACATTTTCAAAGGTGAATACAATATTTAGTAATAATAATCATTATAATTATATATAATATAAACTAAATATAAACAATTTTATTCATAGATATGATATCAATTATCAAAAAATAAATTAATATGTTATTATTATTATGAAAGATATAAATTAAAATATAATTGCAAAACCTAAAATTTTTCCAAATCCAAGAAAAATTTATTACCAAATAATAATTTTTGTTTTTTAGTTTTTGCTTCTTTTTATAAGCTTATATATATTTTTGATGAAAAATAAATTATTTAAATAATATTTGTATCACTCATAATTTATTTTGTAATTATTATTTTAATAAATTATTTAAATTATATATAAGGTTTACGAGTTTAACGGTTTAAGTATTTAAGAGCTTTTGTGTTAAGGAGTTTAGATGTTTAAGTGTTTAGGCATTTAGTGGTCTATAAGTTTTATTTAAACAATGATATAGCAAAAAATTTATTTATATTATTTTTTCTAATTTTTAAAGATTATATCCTTTGAAAATATAATAATTTTCAAATTTTTTTCAAATCTAAATATAATATTTATTTATAATTGTCTTCATAATTATAATTCATTTAAATTCAATAATAAATAATTATATTGCTAGATATTATAATTATTATCAAAAAATAAATTAATAAACTATTATTAATAAAATATTTATTATTTAAAAAGTATTTACAAATTCTAAATTTATTCAAATCAGAGTAAAATATATTACTAAATAATAATTTTTTTAATGTTTTGCTTTTTTATAACTTTATATTTTTGTTATTAAAAATAAATGATATAAATTATATTTCTTAATCATAATTTATTTTGTAATTTATAATTCTATAATAATAAACTACTAAATAATTAAAATGAATATTTCAAATTATAATGAATACTAATAAAATTGAGATTTATTATTTATTATTCAAGATATACCTGTTTAATGGTTTAATTATTCAGGTGTTTTGTGGTTTAGGAGTTTAGTGATTTAATTGTTTATACCTTTAGTGATTTATTGTTTTTTTAAAGAAAGAAAACACAAAATTTAATTATTTTTATTTTTTTTAATTTTTGAAAGTTGTAACCTTTGAAAATATTATAATATTTAATTTTTTTTAATGTGGATATAATATTTTTTAATAATAATCTTAATAATTATATATAATGTAAACTCAATATATATAATTTTATTGATAGATATTATAATAATGATCAATAAATAAATTAATAAACTTGTATTTATAAGAATGATATAAATTAAAATATAATTGTAAAATCTAAAATGATTCAAAATCAAATTAAGATATATTATTAAATAATAATTTTATATTTTTAAAATTTTGCCTCTTTTTATGAGCATTTTTTTGATGAAAAATAAATTATTTAAATTATATATGTCGCACAAATAATTTATTTTGTAATTAATATTTCTAAAAAATAAACTCATAAATAATTAAAATGAATATATAAAATTATAATGAATACTAATAAAACTGAGATTTATGATTTATTATTTTGACTATACTAATTTAATGTTTTAAGTATTTATGGGCTTCGGGATTTAGGAGTTTAGTCATTTTAGTATTTAGTCATTTATTGGTTTATAGGTTTTATATAAATAATAAAATAACAAAAAAATTATTTATGTTTTTTTTTCTAATTTTTGAAGGTTATAACCTTTGAAAGTATAATAATTTTTTAATTTTTTTTGAAAAGTGAATACAATATGAAGTTATAAAAATCATAATAATTATATATCATATAAATTCAATAAAAACTATTTTATTGATATTTATTATAATAATGATTATAAAAAAATTATACCCAATTATTAATAAGATATATATTGTTTAAAATATATTTGCAAAACCTAAAATGACTCAAAATCAAAGTGAAATATTTTACTAAATATTAATTTTAAATTTTTAAATTTTTGTATCCATTTATAAGCCTATATATTTTTTTAATGAAAAATAAATTATTTAAATTATATTTGTCTCACAAATAATTTATTTTTTAATTTATATTTATATAAAATTAAACTAATAAATAATTAAAATGTATATTTAAAATTATAATGAATACTATTAAAATTGAGATTTATTATTTATTATTTAGGGTATAACTATTTAATTGATTAAGTTTTTTGAGGTTTTGGGGTTAAAGAGTTTATTGATTTATATGTTTACACATTTTCGTGTTTATAGGTTTTATTTTATCAATGAAATAACAAAAAATTTATTTTTATGAATTTGGTGATTTTCAAAGGTTATGACCTTTAAAAATATAATAGTTTTTTAATAGTTCTAAAATATGAATATGATACTTTGTTATAATAATCTTAATAATTATATTTATTGTAGATTCAATATAAAAAAATGTATTAATATATATTATAAAGATGATCAAAAAATAAATTAATAAACTATTATTAATAAGATAGATATTAATTAAAATATATTTGCAGAACCCAAAATAATTCAAAATTAAAGTAAATTATATTACTAAATAAAATTTTAAATTTTTGAAATTTTATTTTTTTTTATAAGCTTATTTTTTTTTTCATAGAAAATAATTTATTTAAAATATATTTTTCTCTCATTATTTATTTTGTAATTAAAATTTCTATAAATTAAACTAAAAAGTAATTAAAATGTATATTTAAAATTATAATGAATACAAATAAAAATGAGATTTATTATTTATTATTTAGGTTATATAGGTTTAATGGTTTAAGTATTTAGGGGGTTTTGGGGTTTAGGAGTCTAGAGATTTAAATGTTTAGGCATTTAATGCTTTTTAAGTTTTATTTAATTAATAAAATAATAAAAAATTATTTTTGTTATTTTTTATCATTTTTGAAGGTTATAACCTTTGAAAATATAATAATTTTTAAATTTTTTTCAAAGGTAAATATAATATTTAGTTATAATAACTTAATAAAATTAAGACATTTTAATTGACTATATGTAATTTTATTGTTCGATATTATAAAAATGATCGAATAATAAATTAATAAACTATTATTAATAAGATTGATCGCAATTAAAATATAATTGCAAAACCTATATATAATGATTCAAAATCAATGTAAAATATATTACTAAATAATAATTTTTTGTTTTTAAATTTTTACTTCTTTATATAAGCTTATTTTTTTATGATTAAAAATAAATTATTAAAATTATATTTGTTTCACTCATTATTTATTTTGTGATTGATATTTCCATAAAAAATAAACTAATAAATAATTAAAATTAATATTTAAAATTATAATGAATACATATTAAAATGAGATTTATGATTTATTATTTATGGTATACCAGTTTAATGGTTTGTTTATTTAGGAGTTTTGTCGTTTAAGAGTTCGAAAGCCCAAGGCAAAAAGGTGTGGACATCAGGGCCTCTGCTTTTGCGGAAGAAGCGTTCATCATCAGGTGAGGCTGGGCTTATTGGTTTATTGGTTTATTGGTTTATTGGTTAGTGGAGTTGATAGTAGAATGTGGAATGCTCTAACCGGTTGGATGTCAAAGCGGAAGAAGCAATCGGATGAAAGATGATAAAAGTGCCTTATGCAAGAAAGCAAGTTATATCAGCATATTCTCATCTCTCCATTTATTAAGTAATTTCCTCCATGCCTTAATGCCTTGATTGACTCATGAAAGCGCCGATGAACGATCTTCCTTATTTTAGGATGCAACTCACTCGGATTCCTCCTTTACGGCTTGAAGCCGGATAGCTTGAAGCTTAAGGGCTCTCGGAATTCCCTTTCCAAAATTGGACAAAGAGCTGCTTTGACGGTCTCAGATGCGGCATTCCCCATGACCGGTGTGAGCATGTTAGCACTTGACTTTCCCTCTTTTCTCGCACGAGGCAAGCAAGGCCAGGAACCTTCTCCTAATCATCGGCGTGACACCTATTATTTTATCTTTTTAGGCATTTAGTGGTTTATTGGTTTTATTTATATAATAAAAATTTAAATTCTTTTTTTGATTTTTTATGATTTTCAAAGGTTATAAACTATGAAAATAAAATAATTTTTAAAATTTTTTGAAATGTGAATACAATGTATAATTATATTAATCTTAATAATTATATATCATATAAATTCAATATAAATAATTTTAATGATAGATATTATAATAATGATAAAAAATTAAATTAATTAACTATTATTAATAATATTAATATTAATTAAAATATATTTACATAACACAAATGATTTATAATCAAATAAAAATGTAATACTAAATAATAATATTTAATTTTTAAAATTTTCCTTCTTTTTATAAGCTTATATTTTTTTTATTAAAATAAATAATTTAAATAATATTTGTCTCTCTCAAAATTTATTTTGTAATTAATTTTTCTAAAAAATAAAACTATAAATAATTAAAATTAATATTTAAAATTATAATAAATAAAAATAAAAATGAGATTTATTTTTTATTAAGTAGTATATAGATGTTAAAAGGTTTATGTATTTAGGGGTTTCGGGATTTATGAGGCTACTGATTTAAGTAAGTAAGCATTTAATGATCTATAGGTTTTATTTAAAAAATTAAATAACAAAAAATTTATTTTTATTATTTTTTCTCAGTTTTTAAGGTTATAACCTTTTGAAAATATAATAATTTTTAAATTTTTTTCAAAAGTGAATATAATATTTAGTTATAATAATCATTATATTTATATATCATATAAATTCAATATAACCAATTTTAGGGATAAATATTATAATAATGATCAAAAAATAAATTAATAATCTATTATTAATAAGATAGATATCAATTAAAATATAATTAAAAAACCTAAAATAATTCAAAAGCAAAGCAATATATATTACAATATAATAATTTTTTGTTTTGAATTTTTTTTTTATTTTAAAAAAGTTTATCTATATTTTTTGATTAAAAATAATTTATATAAATTATATTTGTCTAACTCATAATTTATTTTGTAATTAATATTTATATAAAAATAAACAAATAAATAATTAAAATGAATATTTAAAATTATATTGAAAAAAAATGAGATTTATTAATTATTATTTAGGGTATACCAGTTTTATTTTAAGTATACCTGTCTCCCTAATAATTTATTTTTTAATTAATATTTCTATACAAATAAACTGATAATTAATTAAAATAAAAATTTTAAATTATACTGAAAAAAAATTAAAATGAGATTTATGATTTATTATTAATGTATAGCAGTTTAATGATTTAAGTATTTAGATGTTTTTTAATTTGAAAATTTAGCAATTTATCTTTTTAGACATTTAGTGGTTTATAAGTTTTATTTAAACAAAAAAATAATAAAAAAAAATTTATAATTTTTTCTTATTTTCATAGGTTATAATTTTAGAAAATATAATAATATTTAAAATTTTTTTTAATGTAAATATAATATTTTATTTATAATAATATTAATAATTATATATCATATAAATTCAATATAAATAATTTTATTGATACATATTATAATAATGATCAAAAATTACATTAATAAACTACTAATAAAAAGATAGAAATTAATTAAAAAATATTTACAAAACCCAATTTGATTCAAAATTAAAGTAAAATATATTACTAGATAATTATTTTAAATTTTTAAATTTTTACTTCTTTTATATGCGTATATATATTATTTCATCAAAAATAAATTATTTAAAATATATTTGTTGCACTCATAATTTTTTTAGTAATAAATATTTCTATAAAAATAAACTAATAAATAATTAAAATGAATATTTAAAATTATAATAAATAGAAATAAAAATTAGATTTATTATTTATTATGTATTATATATCGGTTTAATGGTTACTATATTTAGGCATTACGGGGTCTAGGAGTTTACTTATTTAACTATGTATGCATATAGTAGTTTATAGGTTTTATTTAAAAAATTAAAAAACAAAAAATTTATTTTATTATTTTTTGATATTTTCAAATGTTATAACCTTTGAAAATATAATAATTTTTAAATTTTTTTCAAAAGTGAATTCAATATTTAGTTATAATAATAATTATATTATATATCATACAAATTCAATATAAATTATTTTATTGATAAATAATCTAATAATGATCAAAAAATAAATTAATAATCGTTTATTAATAAGATAGATATCATTGATAATATAATTATAAAACCTAAAATGATTCAGAAGCAAAATAAAATATATTACTATATAATAATTTTTTGTTTTGAAATTTTTTTTTCTTTTAAAAAGTTTATCTATATTATTTTGATTAAAAATAATTTTATAAATTATATTCGTGTAACTCATAATTTATTTTGTAATTAATATTTATATAAAAATAAACAAATAAATAATTAAATTTGAATATTTAAAATAAAAATAAAAAAAATGTGATTTATTCTTTATTATTTAGGATATACCTGTTTAATTTAAATTAGATCTATCTCGCTAATAATTTATTTTGTAATTAATATTTGTATACAAATAAACTGATAAATAATTAAAATAAAAATTAAAATTATACTGAATAATTAAAATAATTTATTTTGTTCCTCTCTCAACGCTAGAATGATTGCTAAAGCTCTGACCAAAATAATAGGAGCTTTTACTTTATCTCTATTATGTCACTTCTTATTTGATGTTGAATCACTAGGCTATCAAATGTAATTTGACCCATGTATGCTAACAGACTAAACCAAAGTTGTACCCCTATGTGTTGAAATAGCTAGTTGTTGAGGATGCTATTTATATTGATTATTGTAATTTCTTCTAAAATATCTCTCATGCGCACACTCAAAGCAATTTTTTTAAAACATACTTCACCTCTAAAAAAATAACGACCTTGTAGCCTATTAGAACAAACTAGCCCCTGGGGGCTTTAGCAGGGCAAGAAGTATGGGCTCTCTTTCAATCAGAATCAAAAAATTTATTTTTTTGGAATGTCTAAGCCTTTTTTTTATATACTCATGGATATTAAAAGTATCATTTCTTTCTTTTTATTTTAAATGAGTTATGTATACAAGCTCACAATACCCAAAAAGGTGTAAATGAATCATATTCAAATGTATAAAAGGTTTTAATCATTGCTCAAAATATTAGTCTTGCATATTGACACATGAGGTCACAAATTAAAGAAAAAAGCCATAGTGATATTTCCAATCCCAAGAATTTTAGCTATAGAAAGTTATAAAGAGTAGTACTCGAGCTTTGACTATTTCTAGGGTCGTGAATTTTTCTCTCAAGGAATATCCAAAGTTACAATCATTCCTAGTGCAATGACTTTGCAATATAAAGATAAAATGCACAAGCTATGGTAATATCCAATACTATGACCCAGTATTATAGTGATTAAATATGTATTGATGATCATTCTTAGTGCCATAACAATATGTTCAACAGAGAGACACAAGTTATGGCATATTCTCATTTATATGATTTTGTGTTCTAGAGACAAAATATACAAACATTACCATTGCTAATGCTACAATAATCTAAAGCAAGAAAGAGACTGAATCCATAACTCACTCAAAGAAATTTTTTTAAAACATGGTTTGCCTCTAAAAAAATAACCACCTTGTAGCCTATTAGAACAAACTAGCCCTGGGGGCTTCAGCAGGGCAAGAAGTATGGGCTCTTTTCAATTAGAATCAAAAAATTTATTTTATTGGCATGTCTAATCCTTTTTTTATATACTCATGGATATTAAAAGTATCATTTCTTTCTTTTTATATTAGATGAGTTATGTATACAAGCTCACACTACTTAAAAAAGTGTAAATGAATCATATTAAAATGTATAAAAAGTTTTAATCATTGCTCAAAATATTAGTGTTGCATATTGACACTTGAGGTCAAAAATTAAAGAAAAAAGCCATAGTGATATTTCCAATCCCAAGAATTTTAGCTATAGAAAGTTATAAAGAGTAGTACTTGAGCTTTGACTATTTCTAGGGTCATGAATTTTGCTCTCAAGGAATGTCTCATGCACACACTCAAAGCAATTTTTTTAAAACATAGTTCAGCTCTAAAAAAATAACCACCTTGTAGCCTATTAGAAAAAACTAGCCCCAGGGCAGTTTGAGCAGGGTATGAAGTAAGGGCTCTCTTTTAATAAAGAATCAAAAAATTTATTTTATTGGCATGTCTAAGCCTTTTTTATATCCTCATGGATATGAAAAGAATCATTTCTTTCTTTTTATATTAAATGAGTTATGTATACAAGCTCACAATACCCAAAAAGGTGAAAATGGATCAGAATTCAAATGTATTAAAGGTTTTAATCATTGCTCAAAATATTAGTCTTGCATATTGATAGTTGAGGTCACAAATCAAAGGAAAATGCCAAAGTGATATTTCCAATCCCAAGATTTTTATCTATAGAAAGTTATAAAGAGTAGTACTCGAGCTTTAACTATTTCTAGGGTCATGACTTTTGCTCTCGAGGAATGTCAAAAGTTACAATCATTCCTAGTGCAATGACTTTGCAATATAAAGATAAAATGCACAAGCTATGGTCATATCCAATATTGTGACCTAGTATTATAGTGATTAAATATGTATTCATGATCATTCTTAGTGCCATAACAATATTTTCAATAGAGAGACACAAGTTATGGTATATTCTCATCTATATGATTTTGTGTTCTAGAGACAAAATATACAAACATTAAAACTATGCAAATATACGATTGTGAATGTGTGTGACATGCAGCAACAAGCCTTTGCCAATGTAATTGCTATGTAATGGAATACATGTAAAACTGAATACCCATAAATCCACAAGTCCATATCTACGGCACTTTTTCAATTCAATCTCACCTGTGAATTCCACATTCTTTTGCTCAAATGATCCTCAAAAGAGTATCTCTTGGGTTAGAATGCTTCCTCCTCGAGCTCCAAGAATTGGCTGTATGTTGCACCGACAAAATATCAAAAAATATGCATGCATCGGTGTGCATGTGTGATGAGGTCCATCTCATAGTCTAATTATCTACGCGTACAACCAAGCTAGAATACAAGTAAAATTACAAAATGCTATAAAGATGGGTCTTCTACTCCCGGGAGTGTAGCATCGCCTAATGTGTATTTACTTAATCCTTTAGTGGGCCCAACTTAGAGATACTCATGGGTCCAGTTGCCCTCATTGCATGCTACATAGAGAACAGACAAGATTGTGTGTGTGAGTATGTCATGATCCATCTCTACAAGTACATGGTGCACACAAAGTCTAAAATACAAATAAGACTACAAACATAAATTACAAGTTTGAATCTTTTGCTAGCATGTGGCTGGTCTGGACTTCATTGCTTACTGGCCCTGCTTGGTGATGCTTCGGATTTTGCTGGCTCTCCAATTAATCATGGATTACCTGCTACTCCCGTTGGGCGACGGTTGGGTGGCCCTTTATGCTGCATGATAGGGCTAGTGTGACCCACTCCTAGCTACTCATGGGTTTACTCCCGACCACTTTGTTCGGTCTCATTAGTTGTCTGTATGTTAACATCTCGGCTTGCTAATGGAGCCCTCTACAAGCTGGTGGTTCATTCTTCTGGCTGCTTGCGGGACTTGCTGGCCCCTTTTAATGCTACACCAAAATGGACAAGAATATGTGCACGTGTGTACTGTGGTCCGTCGTTATGTGTGTGTGGTGGAGCTGTATAATGGTTTAGGAGTTTAGTAATTTAAGTATTTAGGTATTTTGTGGTTTATAAGTTTTATTTAAATAATTAAATAACAAAAAAATTATTCTTATGATTTTTTCTCATTTTCAAGGTTATAAACATTGAAAATATTATAATTTTTAATTTTTTTTCAAATGTTAATACAATATTTAATTATAATAATCATAAAAATTAAATATCATGTAAATTCAATATAAAAAATTTTATTGATCGATATTATAATACTAATCATAAAATAAATTAATAAACTATTATTAATAAGATAGATATTAATTAAAATATATTTGCAAAACCTAAAACTATTCAAAATCAAAGTAAAATATATTACTAAATAATATTTTTTTATTTTTAAATTTTTGATTCTTTTTATAAGCTTATAAATTTTTTTGATGAAGATAAATTATTTAAATTATATTTGTCTCATTCATAATTTTATTTTACAATTAATATTTCTATAAAATTAAACTAATAAATAATTAAAATGAATATTGAAATTATAATGAATACAAATAAAAATGAGATTTATGATTAATTATTTAGGGTATACCAGTTTAAAGGTTAAAGTATTTAGGAGTTAAGGAGTTTAGTGATTTAAGTATTCAGGCATTTAGTAGTTTATATGTTTTATTTAAATAATGAAATAAAAAAAATTATTTTTCAAATTTTTTATCAATTTTGAAGGTTATAACCTTTATAAATGTAATATTTTTAAATTTTTTTTCAAATCTGAATACAATATTTAACTATAATAAAATTAATAATTATATATCATGTAAATTATAAATAAACGATTTTATTGATAGATATTAATAAACTAAATATAAATATAAATATAATAATGATCAAAAAAAAATTAAACTATTATTTATTGATAGATATTTATATATTATTTATAAATACTTAAACTTTTAAAGATGATACAAATGTTTAAGTATTTAAGGGTTTTGGGGTTTTGGTGTTTAGGAGTTTAATGATTTAAGCGTTTAGGCATTTAGTAGTTTAAAGGTTTTATATAAATAATAAAATAACAAAAAACTTATTTTTATGATTTTATCTCATTTTCTATGATGATAACCATTAAAAATATAATAATTTTTAAATAATTTTTAAATGTAAATATAATATTTAGTTATAATAATATTAATAATTATATATCATGTAAATTCAATATAAACAATTTTATTGATAAATATTCTAATAATGATCAAATTATAAATTAATAATCTATTATTAATAAGATAGATATCAATTAAAATATAATTACAAAATCTAAAATGATTCAGAAGCAAAGCAAAATTTATTATTATATAATAATTTTTTGTTAGGAAAATATTTTTTCTTTTAAAAAGGTTATTTATAATTTTTTGATGAAAAATAATTTATATAAATTATTTTTTTCTAGCTCAATTTGTTTGCAATTAATATTTATATATAAATAAAAAAATAATAATTAAAATAAATATTTAAAATTATAATGAAAAAAAATGAGATTTATTATTTATTATTTTGGGATACTGTTTTAATTTAAATTAGATCTGTCTCACTAATAATTTATTTTGTAATTAATATTTTTATAAAAATAAACTGATAAATAATTAAATTTAAAATTTAAAATTATACTAAATAAAAATTAAAATGAGATTTATGATTTATTATTAATGTCTACCAGTTTAATTGTTTTGAGATTTAAAATAATCTGTAATGTAAATACAATATTTTGTTATAATATTATTAATAATCATACATCATATAAATTCAATATAAACATTTTTATAGATAGTTATTATAATAATGATCAAAAATTAAATTAATAAACTATTAATAATTAGATAGTTATTAATTAAAAAATTTTTACCAAACACAAATTGATTCAAAATTAAAGTAAAATATATTACTGAATAATAATTTTTAATTTTTAAATTTTACTTCTTTTATAAGCATATATATATTTTTTGATTAAAAATAAATTATTTAAATTATATTTGACTTACTCATAATTTATTTTGCAATAAATATTTCTTTAAAAATAAACTAATAAATAATTAATTGAATATTTAAAATTATAATAAATAGAAATAAAAATTAAATTTATTAATTATTATGTATAATATATTTGTTTAATGGTTTATGTATTTAGGTATTACGGGGTTTAAGAGTATACTGATTTAATTGGATATGCATTTTGTGGTTTATATGTTTTATTATTTTAAAATAATATAAAAAAAATTATTTTTATTATTTTTTGATATTTTCAAAGGATATAACCTTTCAAAATATAATAATTTTTAAATTTTTTTCAAAAGTGAATTCAATATTTAGTTATAATAATCATTATATTTATATATCATATAAATTCAATATAAACAATTTTAGTGATTAATATTCTAATAATGATCAAAAAATAAATTAATAATCTATTATTAATAAGATAGATATCAATTAAAATATAATTACAAAACATGAAATTATTCATAAGCATACCAAAATATATTACTATATAATAATTTTTTGTTTTGTTATTTTTTTTTATTTTAAAAAGTTTATCTATATTTTTTTAATTAAAAATAATTTACATAAATTATATTTGTCTAACTCATAATTTAATTTTTAATTAATATTTATATAAAAATAAACAAATAAATTATTAAAATGAATATTTAAAATTATAATGAAAAAAAATGAGATTTATTATTTATTATTTATTATTTAGGGTATACCTGTTTAATTTAAATTAGATCTATCTCACTAATAATTTATTTTGTAATTAATATTTCTATAAAAATAAACTGATATATAATTATAATAAAAATTAAAAATTTTACTTAAAAAAATTAAATTGAGATTTATGATTTTTTATTAATGTACACCTATTTAATGGTTTAAGTATCTAGAGGTTTTGTCGTTTAGGATTTTAGTGATTTATGTTTTTAGACATTTAGTGGTTTATAGGTTTTATTTAAACAATAAAATAACAAACAAAATTTGTATTTTTTTCTCATTTTCATCGGTTATAACCTTTAAAAATATAATAATATTTAAAATTTTTTGAAATGTGAATACAATATTTAGTTATAATAAATTTAAATAATTATGTATCATATAAATTCAATATAAACAATTTTATTGATAGATATTATAATAATGTTCAAAAATTAAATTAATAAACAATTAATAATAAGATAGATATTAATTAAAAAATATTTATAAAACCCAAATTGATTCAAAAGTAAAGTAAACAATATTTTTGGATAATAATTTTTAAATTTTAAATTTTTACTTCTTTTATAAGCATATATATATATTTTTTATTAAAATTAAATTATGTAATTTATATTTGTCGCACTCATAATTTATTTTGTAATAAAAATTTATATAAAAATAAACTAATAAATAATTAAAATGAATATTTAGAATAATAATAAATTGAAATAAAAATTAGATTTCTTAATTATTAAGTAGTATATAGCAATTTTATGGTTTATGTATTTAGGCATTATGGGCTTTAGGAATTTACTAATTTAACTATGTATGCATTTAGTGGTTTATAGGTTTTATTTAAAAATAAAAATAACAAAATATTTATTTTTATTATTTTTTGATATTTTCAAAGGTTACAACCTTTGAAAATATAATAATTTTAAAATTGATTACAAATGAGAATTCAATATTTAGTTATAGTAATCATTATATTTATATATTATATAAATTCAAAATAAACAATATTATTGATAAATATTCTAATAATGATCAAAAAATAAATTAATAATCTATTATTAATAAGATAGTTATCAATTAAAATATAATTACAAAACCTATAATGATTTAGAAGCAAAGCAAATTATAATACTATATAATAATTTTTTGTTAATAATTTTTTTTTCTTTTAATAAGTTTATCTATATTTTTTTGATGAAAAACAATATATATAAATTATATTTGTTTAACTCAAATTTATTTTTAATTAATATTTATATAAAAATAAAGAAATAAATAATTTAAATAAATATTTAAAATTAAAATGAAAAAGATAATATTGAGATTTATTCGTTATTATTTAGTGTATACCAATTTAATTTAAATTATTATTTTATAATTAATATTTTAATAAAAATAAACTAATAAATAATTAAAATAAAAATTTAAAATTATACTGAATAAAAATTAAAATGAGATTTATGAATTATTATTAATGTATACCAGTTTAATATTTTAAGTTTTTAGAAGTTTTGTCATTTAGGACTTTAGCAATTTATGTTTTTAGGCATTTAGTGGTTTATAGGTTTTGTTTAAACAATGAAATAATAAAAAAATTACTTTTGATATTTTTTACATTTTCAAAGGTTATAACATTTGACAATATAATAATTTTAAAATTTTTTAAAAATGTGAATACAATATTTAGTAATAATAATCATAATAATTATATATAATATAAATTAAATATAAACAATTTTATTCATAGATATGATATCTATTATCAAAAAATAAATTAATATGTTATTATTATTATGATCGATATAAATTAAAATATAAATGCAAAACCTAAAATTATTCAAAATCCAAGTAAAATTTATTACTAAATAATAATTTTTTTTTTAAGTTTTTGCTTCTTTTTATAAGCTTATATATTTTTTTGATGAAAAATAAATTATTTAAATTATATTTGTATCACTCATAATTTATTTTGTAATTATTATTTTAATAAACTATTTAAATTATATTTAAGGTTTATGAGTTTAATGATTTTAGTATTTAGGGGCTTTTGTGTTTAGGAGTTTAGATGTTTAAGTGTTTAGGCATTTAGTGGTTTATAAATTTTATTTAAACAATGATATAGCAAAAAATTATTTATATTATTTTTTCTAATTTTTGAAGATTATATCCTTTGAAAATATAATAATTTTTAAATTTTTTTTCAAATGTAAATATAATATATATTTATAATAATCTTCATAATTATAATTCATTTAAATTCAATAGAAATAATTATATTGCTAGATATTATAATTATGATCAAAATATAAATTAATAAACTATTATTAACAAAATTGTTATTATTTAAAAAGTATATGCAAAATCTAAATTTATTCAAATCAAAGTAAAATATATTACTAAATTATAATTTTTTTAATGTTTTGCTTTTTTTATAAGTTTATATTTTTGTTATAAAATAAATTATTTAAATTATATTTGTCTTACTCATAATTTATTTTGTAATTTATAATTCTAGAATAATAAACTACTAAATAATTAAAATGAATATTTAAAATTATAATGAATACAAATAAAATTGAGATTTATTATTTCTTATTTCAGGATATACCAGTTTAATAGGTTTAAGTATTTAGGTGTTTGTGGCTTAAGAGTTTAGAGATTTATTGTTTAGACCTTTAGTGATTTATAGTTTTTTTAAGAAGGAAAAAACAAAAATTTAATTTTTGATTTTTTTTAATTTTTGAAGGTTGTAACCTTGAAAATATAATAATTTTAATTTTTTTAAATGTGAATATAATATTTAGTTATAATAATCTTAATAATTATATATAATGTAAACTCAATATAAATAATTTTATTGATAGATATTATAATAATGATCAATAAATAAATTAATAAACTTGTATTTATAAGAATGATATAAATTAAAATATAATTGTAGAATTTAAAATGATTCAAAATCAAAATAAGATATTAGTATATAATAATTTTATATTTTTAAAATTTTTCCTCTTTTTATGAGCATTTTTTTGATGAAAAATAAATTATTTAAATTATATATGTCGCACTAATAATTTATTTTGTAATTAATATTTCTATAAAAATAAACTGATAAATAATTATAATGAATATTTAAAATTATAATGAATACGAATAAAACTGAGATTTATGATTTATTATTTAGACTATACTCATTTAATGTTTTAAGTATTTATGGGCTTCGGGTTTTAGGAGTTTTGTCATTTTATTATTTAGTCATTTAGTGGTTTATAGGTTTTATATAAAAAATAAAATAATAAAAAATTTATATTTGTTATTTTTTCTCATTTTTGAATCTTATAACCTTTAAAAATATAATAATTTTTAAATTTTTTTTGAAAAGTGAATACAATATGAAGTTATAATATTCATAATAATTATATATCATATAAATTAAACAATTTTATTCATATTTATTATAATAATGATCATAAAAAAGTAATAACCTATTATTAATAAGATAAATATTATTTAAAATATATTTGCAAAACCTAAAATGACTCAAAATCAAAGTGAAATATTTTACTAAATATTAATTTTAAATTTTTAAATTTTTGTATCCATTTATAAGCCTATATATTTTTTGATGAAAATAAATTATTTAAATTATATTTGTCTAACTATTAATTTATTTTTTAATTTATATTTCTATAAAATTAAACTAATAATTAATTAAAATGTATATTTAAAATTATAATGAATACTAATAAAAATGAGATTTATTATTTATTATTTAGGGTATAAATATTTAATTGTTTAAGTTTTTTGTGGTTTTGGGGTTAAAAAGTTTATTGATTTATATGTTGACACATTTTCGTGTTTATAGGTTTTATTTAATCAATGAAAAAACAATAAAAAATTTTATGAATTATCGTGATTTTCAAATGTTATGACCTTTAAAAATATAATACTTTTTTAATAGTTCTAAAATATGAATACAATACTTAGTTATAATAATCTTAATAATTATATTTGTTGTAGATTCAATATAAAAAATGTATTATTATATATTATAAAAATGATCAAAAAATAAATTAATAAACTATTATTAATAATATAGATATTAATTAAAATATATTTGCAGAACCCAAAATAATTTAAAATCAAAGTAAATTATTTTACTAAATAAAATTTCAAAATTTTGAAAATTTGTTTATTTTTATAAGCTTATTTTTTTTATCATAAAAAATAATTTATTTAAATTATATCTTTCTCACTCATTATTTATTTTGCAATTAATATTTCAATAAAAATAAACTAAAAATAATTAAAATGAAAATTTAAAATTATAATGAATACAAATAAAAATGAGATTTATTATTTATTGTTTAGGTTATATAAGTTTAATGGTTTAACTATTTAGTGGGTTTTGGGGTTTAGGAATCTATAGATTTAAATGTTTAGGCATTAGTGGTTTATAAGTTTTATTTAAATAATACAAAATTAATTTTATATTTTTTTATGATTTTTGAAGGTTATAACCTTAGAAAATATAATAATTTTTAATTTTTTTTCAAATGTAAATATAATATTTAGTTATAATAACTTAATAATTATGAGACATTTTAAGTTGAATATAAGTAAATTTTTTGTTCGATATCATAAAAATGATCAAATAATAAATTAATAACTATTTTTAACA